>VZRX01006291.1:0-25986 GCA_013398075.1 Notiomystis cincta
TTATTATTATTATATTCCTCTAGGTTGTGGAAGGAAAAGACAGTGGGCACACGTCTGGTTTCAAAAAGATAACAGCTCGGTTTAGAGACAGGTTTAAGGGCAGGAAAATGAAGAAATTCAAGGAAAATTGTTGTCTGCACACTCATTTAATAGGATTAGTTGGCCATGTTTTCCAGTGGGTAAAATGTTCCTCTGAAAAAGGTCAGCCTGCCTGGATGCAATCCTGCTGCCTGACAGCAGATTGCTTTACCTTCCCTTCAACCAGGAGTAAAAAGATGCTGGAAAAGCCTCTCTGCTCATCAAGGCAGCTTTTTATGGGTCCTTTGCCCAAAGACAGATGGGCACAAAGTGGACAAGAAGTGAAAAGCAACTCCTTTGGTCCATGTATGGGTCCATTGCATCCCCTGTATCTCCCACTACACCCCAAAGCCACAGCACCAGCAATGGGAAAGGGCTATGAGTTGCATTTCCAAACATTTTTGCATTTCCATACATTTATATATAAGTAGGAATGTATCCATGAACGACCTGGGAATGTGCACTTCGAGTCCAGAAAGCCAACTGTGTCCAGGGATGCATCCATCAGAAGAAATGGGGCCAGCAGGGCGAGGGGAGTGATTCTCACGCTCCATTCCTCTGTTGAATCCAGCTCTGGAGCCACCAGAATCAGAAGGACCTGGAGCTGTTGGAGCGAGTCCAGAGGAGGCCACAGAGCTGTTCCAAGGGCTGGAGCCAGGCTGGGACAGCTGGGAATGTTCCCCTGGAGAGGAGAAGGCTCCAGGGAGAGCTCAGAGCCCCTGCCAGGGCCTGAAGGGGCTTCAGGTGAGCTGGAGAGGGACTGGGGACAAGGGATGGAGGGACAGGACACAGGGAATGGCTTCTACTGCCAGAGGGCAGGGCTGGATGGGATTTTGGGAAGGAATTCCTGGCTGGGAGGGTGGTGAAGTCTTGACACAGGGTGCCCAGAGAAGCTGTGGCTGCCCCTGGATCCCTGGAAGTGTCCAAGGCTGGGTTGGGCAGGGCTTGGAGCACCCTGGGATAGTGGGAGGTGTCCCTGCCATGGCAGGGGTGGAACTGGATGATCCTTAAGGTTCCTTTCCAACCCAGCCGATTCCCGGATTCCGTGATGACCAGGCCAGCTCCAAAGCGTGCCTAGAGTAGGGATATCCCCTGTGTGCCCTGAGACACTGGAGGCTCTGCTTCCTTAGCCAAGATGAATACGAGTTTCACCTGCCCAAATTAACTAAGCAAGGCTTGATTAAGTCAGAACTAACTCATGACCACACCCTAAAATCTCCACTCCCCAGGGATCCTCATGCTCCCAGTGCCTCCCCTCAAGGAATGCCAGCACAGAACTCGATTCAATCCATCCCCAATGTTCAGAGATGTGACGTGGGAGCCTTTTTCCACCTCAGGAGATCCAAGTGGTTCATAAAGTGGCTGAGGATTGTTTTGCTGCTTGGCTGACTCACCAGCTGTCAGGCTTTCCAGTGCAGAGGTGACCCTGCAAAGCCTGCGGCCTCACAAAGCGGCAGCGCAGTCCTGACATCCCTCATGCCACGCTTCCACCTCCACCACCCAGGCTTTTCCTTTCCCATCCATCATCTTGGTGCTCCTAGGAAGGGGATTAATCATTTTGTGCCTCGTTTTTCCACTGGGGGTGAGTCAGGCAGGGATGACTGAAGTGACTGGGACACATCCTTAGGACAGTGCCAGGAGGAGCGAGGAGCTTTCCTGGGGCAGAGGCAGGAGTGAGACACCAGCTCAGCAAAGCAGGGATTCACTGAGGCCAGTGAGGCCGTGGAAAATTTCCTGCTGTTGCAGGGAGTAGGGAAGGTCAGAAACATTTTATTTAAGGGGGGAAAAATTCCATCAAGCATTCCCCATAGCTCTTAGGTCCTTAGAAAATATCTGCCAGGATATCCAGTGATTACTTTGATAAGTTTATCAATCCATTGCATGCTAAAAATAATAAATACTGATTTTATAGCATGATTTTATAGCACAGTTATCCTGACCCCTGACCCTGAGCTAACCTTTCCCTGTTCCACAAGGGATAATTATCCCCCTCCCTCTCCCTAAGGAACTACTGACTTTATCCCTTCTTCCTTGCTAACACATCCTCCCAGCACATCTTCCTGCTCCTCAAATATCCCCTCTGCAGGCAATTAACATCCTTAAGTCATGCTCAGAACAATTTTTCCCCCCAACAAGTTCTCAGTTTGTTTCTAGTCCCAAACCTGCAGAAGAGTTTCCCCATGTCCAAACTTCCCTGTTCTCCTGTTTTGTAACCAAATTAATAAAAGGTTATTGAAAGCCTTTATTCCTACAGTTCTTTCCTAGCTAAATCAGGGAATCTCCACCTGAAATAGGATGGATTTTAAGCCCTGCTTAAACCTGTACCTGTTGAGGGAAATAAATTACAGTGGTCTTGTTTCACTGCACTCTCTGTGGCAAAAACAAGGAATAAAACAAGGAATCATTTTCTCTCTCAGCTTCATGGTGAGGCACAAAGAATCCCTGATTTCTTTTTTTTTTTTTTGTCTGTTAATTGTTTCCAGGGCAAGACCTGTCTTTGGAACAGGCCCTGGAATTATCCAGCAAGGTGCAGCAGTGAATAAGCAAAGGACATTCCCAAATATTTCCTGAGGACACCAGTTCTTGGCGTGGTTCCTCCAAGTCACGACTCCTTACATTCAACAGAGCAACTTGCAACCAGCTGGGCAAGACAGGGAATGACTTTGAAAGACAGGGAAAGGCTTCCCTCTTGGAAACAAAGAGGGTCCTGATCTTTGAGAGCCGATAATTTTGTTTAAAATGATTAAATTTCACATTCCAGCTGGGTCAGAGCCAGCTCAGAGCAGCTTTTCTGCTGCAGGGTGTAGCAGGGAGTCTGCTGGGATCCTTCCACCCCTGTGTGCAGCTGGCAGCACCCCTGGAATGTGTCCAGGGATGAGATTCCAAGATTTCTTTGTCCAGAATGAGGTGTCCAACACTTCTGTGTCTGCCTGAAGCTGATTTCTGACATCTCCCTGCTGGGAAGCTGCAAACTGTGTGGGATTTGTAATTCCAGCTTCCGTCGGGTTTGGTGGAGAAAATCGACACCTTCACTCCCAAGATGGGAAAATTCCTCTGTGACTTCCAGAGGTGGCACAGCAGGTGAGGAAACGAGAGAGGATGAGGGGAAATGGCTTCAAAACGTGCCAGATGAGGAAATTGGTCACTGGGAGAGTGGTCAAGCGTTGGAACAGGCTCAGCAGGGAGGGATGGAGAGAATTCTCTGGAAGTGTTCAGAACAACGAGTGGATCTGGCATTTCATGGTGTGCTTTGGTGGGATTGGGTTGAAGGTTGAGCTTGATGATCTTGGAGGTCTTTTCCAACCTAAATTATTCTGTGATTCCATGATTTTTGGACCTCAGAGGGTCTGCAGAGCTTCAGGAAAACAGACAAGTGTTTGTCTGGCTGGGTCTCCCTGCAGAAGTTGGAATTTGAAGGATTTTGGGATTCCCAACAGCTTTGGCAGAGTGGAGCAGAATATTCCCACAGGGTCACCCAGTTCTGCCCATTTCATCCAGGTTTGAATCAGTTTGGATTAAATCCAAATTTACCCCTTTGCCTTCTCCACTCCACAGTTCCTCCAGGGAAAAGTTGGGTATTTGATGGTACAGGAAAATGAAGTGATCTCCATGAAAGACAAAATTTCCCAGCCTGCTTCGAGCAATAAACTGAGCTCTAATCTTGGGATTTTAAATGTTGACAAAGAGACAAAAACGCCACTCTGCCTTTTCTCCAAAATGAAACCAAGTCAGCCTCACGGTTTCTGAGGGATATTTGTACAATGTGGTGTTAAAAAAAAATTTGTGAAGGAGACTCCAACCTTGTTTTCATAAATCAGCTGCAAAAAATACAAACAAAACATATTTTAAAAGTAAAAAAAAAAAAAAAGTCTCTTCTTGGAGATATTTTGTTTGAGGGTTTGGTTATTTTTTTTTGTTTGTTCATTTTTTTTAGTCCTTTGTGTTGAAATTTTTGCCTCATATCTCCTGCATCTTCCTTATTTTAATTTAATGCCATCAGTTTTTACCTTGGCTGTGATAGAAACACAAGGATGATTCCATTTCTTCCTGGATGGATCCTTCCAGTCTGACATTAAATCACTGTAAACTCAGGAAATGCCAAAGAAAAAATGAAGGAATATTATAGGAGAAGCAATTCTTCAGGTTTTTGTGAAGTTTTCCCAACTGGTAGAAATTTTTCCTACAGATGTTTCACACCCATTTATATCAAATAAAATCAGAAGAGTGAGCACCCTTTGCTTTTTGTCACACCAGCATCTCAGGGTGACACTTCTTTGGCAAGAAATTCTTCTTACAGAAAAAAAAAGATTTGTTGACACTGAAATTAATGATGCATTTCTTGTTTTCTGCCATTAAAGTCTAGGAGTAGAGCTGAGAAGGAAACCCAGGTTGCCTTGACAGTTTTAACTCCTGAGAAACTGGGGGATATTTTCAAATTCTGTTTTTAATTTGGGGTTTGGGCTTAAAAAAGGATTAATCTAAAAACATTGAAATCCAAATGCTGAAGCAGAATTCATCATTTCTCTGCAAGAGAAGAGATTCAGTCTTTGAACTGCTTCCATCTTTCTTTTTTTTCAAATTACCAATAAATTAAAGAGGAGAAATTTGAGTCTCCAACACTCTTGACCCTTTTTTAATTATTATTTTTATATAATTCACGCTCTAAAAGCTGTGGGCTGCTCTTTTTCAAGGAAGGCAAGTCTGGATGAGGGAAGAAATGCAGTGACCCCAACATTAACCATGGCTGGCATCTTCTCCCTGATGGAGAGCAAAGTGTTGTGCACTCTCAGGTATTTGGGTGGCTGTGAGGAATTCCAGGAGGAAATTAAAAGGGAAAAAAAGGAAGGAGAGCCGGGAAAGCCCCGTGCTCTGTATCAAAAGCAACACTCGTGTTTAATGTCTAAGGACATAAATTTTTTATTATTATAACCAGTCCTCGTTAAATCAGTCAACAAGGTTAGAGAACAAGGAAATTAATTGCAGCCTCTACCAACGTTTGAGGCAAAAGTCTGGAAAATCCATGGAGGGGTCTGAGGCTCCTTTCTTCCTTCTGCTCCACTGCCGAGTCCACAGGGGATCCCCAAAATCTGCTCTGGGCCGTGAGAGGCAAAGTGCTCCTGAGGAGAGCTTTCCTAAGGGAAAGCAGGAGTTCCAGCAGGGAAAGGAGGAGTTGGTCAGAAGGATGTGCTTTAATAGGATGCTGTCTTCATCTTTTCCTGGGATTTAGGATTTCCCAGGTTTTCAGCAGTAGATCAGCCCTAAACCTGGACTGCCACAGGCGGTAGAACTGAAAACATTTGGAAATGGATGGAGCCAAGGTCTTGTTGAGCTGTGGCTCTTTTCTCCACCTGTTTGCGCTTGTCCTCGATCCCATCTTCCTCCTGCTGCCGTGGAAAATGGGTCAAAACCCGACATGTTTGGTTTATTGAGTCATTTTGGACAAGGAGGATGGGTTCCACCTGCAGGAAGGTCCTGTTGGCACAGCTGGGCACTGACATCTCCCACACCCTCATTCCCTCCTGATCACAAATCCTCAGCTCTCTGTTGCTCCCCAGCTCCAGGTGCCAAAGGATCCGCAGAATCTTGGAATGGGTTGGGTTGGAAGGGACCATAAAGATCACCCAGTTCCATCTCCCTGCCAGGGGAAGGGAACCTTCCACTCTCCCATGTTTCACTTTTTCTCCACTGAAGTTTAGGGATTTATTATCTTGTGGCCACTGGTTTGCTCTTCCTCTTCATATCCCACATATTCCCAGACATCCTCATCTTTTATACTTCAGTGTCCATGTAGTTTACATTACATTTTCTCCAGTTTTCCCCTATTTTTGCCCAGTTCTTATCAAAAACAGTCCAAATCAGAGAGGAGGATTTCCTTTATGTGGAATCACTGCTGTAAAATGTGCAGGTTTAGGAGGCACTGGGGAGTTGCAACTCCTCATTTTGGATTTGGACAAGAACTGTGCACAGTTTTGATGTCCTGAATCCCTCTCAGCTCAGGGCTAGTGCTCTCCAGTTCCCCAGGGTTCCAAAAATGCTGAGGAAGCAAATGAGACCTAAAAAAGCAAAGGAAGTGAAAATAAAACTTGTGAAATACAAACCCTGCAAAACACAAGGAGAAAACTCTGTTTGGCAGGTGGGAAAGGAGAAACGGAGCAGTGAGAGGAAGGAGGGAAGGGTCTCCTTTCCATCCATCTGCTCTTTCCCTCACTGCACAACTCGATTTGATTTATGGCTCTCTGAGGCACTAATTCCACGGTGTTGACACCTGAGAAACTCTGGGAAGAACCACTTCCACCAGAGACAAATGGATTCAGTTTTCTCTGGCAAGGCTGAGGAACATTCCCAGGGCAGAGTAGCAGCTTGGGAGCCACAGCCTTTGGGGCTCAAATCCCTGCCGTGGGCTCGGATCCACATTTGGAATCTTTGGGGCTCAAATCCCTGCTGTGGGCTCGGATCCATGTTTGGAGTTTTTGGGGCTCAAATTCCTGCTGTGGGCTCAGATTCACGTTTGGAGTTTTTGGGGCTCAAATCCCTGTCATGGGCTCTGATCCACGTTTACACCACATCTCCAGGTGGCCACATTTGTTTCTCCCCCACTCTGGGGGGTTAAACTTTCACATGAAGACATCTGGATTTGGTTGTCCAGGTGAGCAGCAGCCTCTCAGCTCTCTGAGGATACCATGGGAATCCAGGGCTTGATTCCATTGCCACATGGAGTCATCCAGTGCTGTTTGAAAGACCTTGGAGTATCGGGAACATCTGCACGGGCTGGGAGATGTGACCAAGGACCTACAGGACACTCGTGTCCTTCTGCAGCACCAGCTGGGGGCAAGTTACTCCAGGGCATCTCAGATGGTCCTCAATGTCTGTATTTCATGGAATGAGGGAATATCCTCATTTGGAAGGGGCCTAAAATGATCATGGAGTTAAAGTCCCACAATCCCACCCTGGGCATCCTGTAGGGCTGTCCAAACACTCCTGGAGCTCTGGCAGCCTCGGGGCCCTGCCCTTTCCCTGGGGAGCCTGGGCAGTGCCCAGCACCCTCTGAGGGAAGAACCTTTCCCTAAAATCCAACCTAAACCTCCTCTCTCTCTGTGCAGAGATCCCTCCTGCATTCCTGGTGTTTGGACTACTGCACTAAAAGGATGTTGGTCAGTGCAGCCAGTGAAGATCTGGAGGTGATTTCATCAGACTTCAAGAGTTTGGTCCTTTAGACATTTTGCTCTCATGGTCACACTTCATTTTAGGTGTCTGATCTTTGTTAACTGAATCCTTTCCTGTTCCTAACAACCTGAAATACCAGATTCTCACTCAGGCCTCAAAAGAGGAAAAACGGGTCTAAGAGCAGAGGAAAAATGCAAACTGTTATTCACAATCAGAAGATAAAATAAAAACCATTGTCAGGAGCTCTGATTTCTAAAAAAAAAAATTCTAAAATGTCTAAAATATTTATCTATGAGTGTCTCAACACAGTTTCCTGAGAGCAGGTGTAATAATGGTTTGCTGAATGCAGTGACTTGGACATGTGGACTATCCCAAAACCTCTTCTGTGTTTCAGGCCAAACCCAACAAGAGCTCTGTCCTCTATCAAAGTCTGTTCTTTCCTCAAAATACTTCACCTAAACCCCAAAATAATCATTTATATGTGGGTCTTTGTATTCCATGTTGTACTGTCTCCTCTGGTCTCTTGTTTCACGTAGATCAAAATCCTTTAATCGGTTTGGGGGGCCGAGGTCTCGGTGACATCAGAGGCAAAAGTAACCTGGTCCCATCACCAGGTAAAGTTTGCCATGGGATGCTGAGAATCCTTTGAACTGCCAGAGTGAGGAGGAAGGGACAGGGAAATGTGGATGTGAGTTTAGGAGCCAAAGTTTAGGGAAAGCTGAAGAGCCTCCTGAGACTCGAGTGGGATCAGGTTACAACACCAGTGTCAGCCTCAAGCTCTCCCAGAGGCTCCTCCCAGGGATTTTGGGAGCTCTGTGTCCTTTGGAGGGACATTGGGATGATTTGTGTACTGGAAGTAGTGATGCCTTAGGATTTTAGCTTTTCTATTTTTCATATATTCATAACCCTGCAATTCTTCAGTGTGTAACTCTGAACTCCACACAGAGCGTTGGCTGCTGCTGTCCCATTTTGGGCAGACACAACAATTCCTCTCCAGGCCTGGCAATCAGGGACACCTGAGTATCCCAAGCCCTGAGAAATGTAACAAATGTGAATTGAGGGGAGAAACTTGGGGTAAATTACTTCATTACCTGCAGCTTTAATTGGAAGGTTAACCCTGCAATATGCAAATGAACCAAACTTATAAAAGTGTGAAAACCCATGACTGGTCATTCAATCTTTTGGGTGGAGCCCATCTGCCCTGAATGTACCTGAAGGCCCTTCAATAAATACAACTGCTTTTTATCCTCTTAATTTTGCCTGGCCTCTGCTTTTAGGGAAGCCCAGCAAGGCCTCAGTAGCAGCACCTTTATTTGGGGAACAGAACCCTTCCTTTGAGAGGCATAAATGTCCTAAAGCCTGAGCTCACCCTGCTCACCTCGAGCTGCTCCCGTGGGCCCTGGGTCACCTCTGCAGCTCTTACAGACACCCAGAGGGCTCCCAAACAGTTCTGTAGGCCCCAGATTTGGCAATGCACCCAACCTTAAGTTTCTAATTACAGTGTCTGGGTTTGGGGTGGGTTTTTTGCACGGCAGAGAGAAGCAATCCATCACTGTTGTCTGAAGCACTCGGAGCGGCTCGGCCCTGGAGGTACCAGTTTGTGTCCCAGTAGAGGAGCAGATGAGGAGGACACGATCCAGTTCCCAAAACACACATTGCTCATCCCATGGAGGACGTCTGGGAATTCACACAGGTCCCACTCAGCCCCCTGGGGAGTCAAAATCCTTCTGCAACTGCAGGTGGAGACCAGATGAGTTTGGAAGGACTGAAGCACCTAAAGCTGAGCTCCTAATTTAGGGAAATGCAGGATTTTTAAACTGAGCAGTTTCCCTGATACCTCTGTTATTCCCCCTTCCCATCCAAGCCAGAGCAGCTCGGACACTTCAGTCTGGGCTCGGGCTGCTGCTGGTGATTCATTGCACTCACACCACACCCAGCACAGGGGAGAATCTAATTTCAGGGGCTTTTCTGAAAATTTCACCACTCACACCGCAGCCTCCTTCACCAGTGTGGCACCAGAGCAGGCATTTGCAGAGGGCTTCACTCCTGCACCAACAAAACCACGGGCTACCCACTAAAAATGCAAATAGAGAGCTCAGAGAGGCACTAAAATACACCTAAAATGCAAATACAGAGCAGGGAGAGGCACTGAAATGAAATAAAGAGTCTTCTGGTAGCAGTTTCTTTTTTTTTTTAATTTTTTTTCTCCATTGCAAAGCTAAAATTTATCCCTGTTTTTCATATCAAGCCTGTTTGAGGGTTTTGTTTTTCTGTGTATTCCATCATGCAGCAGGTTATGTGCTTACAAGGAGTTCATGTTAAAAGGCCATAAAAATGAAAAATTAGCATCATCTTCACAAAAAAAAATTGAAAAAAAAAAGAAAATAAAGAATGATTTAGCAGAGGATAATTTGGCTTCTCCTTAAGGCCTGAGTTCTCCATTGATTTGTATTTGAATTTTGCACAGGAGTTATGCAACTCCCTGGACGGTGCTTAGAGCTTAAAGGATGAGGTGGTGACAAATGCTGGGAATGACATGGGAGGAAAAAAATGGATTTTGCTACGTGAGCCATCAGGTTGTCCTGAGAGCAATCCATTTTGGGAAGGACTGACGCAGACAGGAATGACCATCCCGCACTCTGCTTTGTGTCCCCGTGGAAGTGTGGCCCACAGATTGCCCAGAAAAAGGAGGAGAAGGGAGAAATCCAAATTATTGCTGACGTCTCCTCCAAAAATTGTGAGATCCCGGACTAATTGTGGCCAGATGTTGTAGTAGGGAATGAGAAGGAAAATCTGTTTTATTCTCATTGAAGGTAGCAAAGCGTGGAGGAGTTTCACATCAGCTGGAGCTGAGTTGGGAAAACCAAGTTTTTCCAGAAACTGTGGAATAATGAGAAGGAATGCGTGGATTTTGGAAATCCAGTCCTGCTAAAGGACTCAAGGCTCTTGACCTGAATAAATTAAATAAATCTTAACTGAACTTTCCAGGAATCCTGAAATGCAAATTGACTGTTGTAGGCTGGAGGGTTAAGGTTTTGTTCTTTTTTTGTTCTTTCTTTTGAAGTTGGCAGAAATGTTTTCATGAAATGAAGCTTGATTTGTTTGTTTATCAAAGAAAAAAAAATCATAATTTAATTGTCCTTAGGTAAGAGATGTGCAATTATCAGACAAAATGTGGATGACCTCTCTTTCAAATGCCTTTTTCCCAACATCAGTCAGGTTTGATCCCAATATTTTTCTCTCAGACACAATTTTTAAGCTCCTGTGACACAAATTATGTTGTTTGAACTCTGTGTCTAAGGCAGCTCAGAGGGAAATTGTCTCTGTTTCTGCACCCGGTATAAAATGTCTTCACCACTCTGGGACAGACTCATCCAAGTCCAAGGGAATTCCATGACTTTTGACCAATATCAGCCATTCAGGCTCCCAGATCCACTCCATCCAAATAACATCACCCTGATGGAGTTGTTTTTATGGAAAATTCCCAAATCTCCTGTGTAAACTTCCCGCTTGAGATGGTCCAACATTCCCTCTCCCAGGTTTCAGCCACCAGGTCATTTTACCCCTCCAAAACCACCATCAGAAGAGGATCTTTCCTTGAATCCAGGCTTAATCTGGGTTTAACTCTCAGCACATCCCAAATCCATGCCTGGTTTATGTCCCAGCAGAGGTTGGAAGCTATATTTTAGTCCTGACTCTGTACAGGTCTTGTGTTAGTAGAGAAAGACACCTAAATATAATATAAAATATGTGGATATTTATGTTTATATAATATATAAGTATATAACTCCAGGATTATCTCTGTCTGGACACCCACAGGAAGTTTTTCCGCTGTGGATCCATTCCCCCATCAGGCTGAATTTATATCCCAGTCTTCAGAGCTTGGATGGTGCTCAGGTCAAAGTGCAGGAGCGAAGCCTACCAAGGCTCAAGACCAAGGTTTGCAGAGACTAAGCCTAAAGTGAGCTCCTGGCTGGGTGAAAGCAAAGTCTCACTTTAAACCCAGCTTTGTTCCAGCGCCCTTTCTACTCCTGCCGTGTTTTGATTGTTGAGGGTGAGTTAATGAGGGTGAGAGAGATAAGGGTGACTCAAAAGGCGTTTAAGATAAGAGAGTTCAGAAGGCCACAAACATCAAACTGATTTAGAACTCGATTCTAGCTTTACCTCACCCAGCTCGTTCAGTGTAATTCCCTTTCAACAAAGTGCCATAAAGCAATTGGGATTTACGATCCTTTGACAAAGTCAAGCAATCCTTTCCATAAAGTGCTGCAGACGGCCTGACCAAAGAAACTTCTGGAGCCAATGTCCAGTGGCTTCCACGTTCCAGGGATGCTTTAAGGCCCAGTTGTGTTTGGAATTCTCCACGAGCCCCAAGACTAAGTCGTGGTCATGGCAGAACCATCCCAAACACTTCAGGCAGCACTCAGGAACCGCAGGATGGATCAAACCCAGCGTGAGCAGCGGGCTGAGGGATGGAGGGAACTCTGCTCCCTTCTGAGACCCCCTCAGCAGTGCTGCTCCAGCTCAGGGACTTCCAAAATCAGAAGGAGCTGCTGAAGCTGGTCCAGAGGAGACCACTGGAGCTCCTCTGCTCTGGAGCCAGGCTGGGAGAGCTGGGAATGTTCCCCTGGAGAGGAGAAGGCTCCAGGGAGAGCTCAGAGCTCCTTCCAGGCCCTAAAGGGGCTCCAGGAGAGCTGGAGAGGGACTGAGGACAAAGGATGGAGGGACAGGACACAGGGAATGGCTTCCCACTGCCAGAGGGCAGGGCTGGATGGGATATTGAGAAGGAAATCTTCAACAGGAGGTTGGGAAGGCCCTGGAATGGATTTCCAGAGCTCTGGCTGCCCCTGGATTCCTGGAAGTGTTCCTGGCCATGATGGACAGGGCTTGGAGCAGCCTGGGATGGTGGAAGGTGTCCCTGCCCATGGCAGGAGGTGGAATGAGATGATCTGTAAGGTTCTTTCCAACCCAAATATTTTATCATTCACTGGAATTATAAACACTCAATTTTTATGATAAGCATTTGCCTCAGAGCATAATCCAGAATTCTCTGTATTCAGCAGAAGTGATTCCACCTTTTCCTCGTGGATTCCACCTTTTCCTCCTGGAATCCATGGAAGAGAAGGATGGATGGCAGAAAGCAAACCCCAAGAGACGTGGAGCTGTTTGGAAAG
This sequence comes from Notiomystis cincta, assembly GCA_013398075.1. NCBI lineage: Eukaryota > Metazoa > Chordata > Aves > Passeriformes > Notiomystidae > Notiomystis > Notiomystis cincta. The sequence goes on from VZRX01006291.1 coordinate 12,417, forward strand.
GCCATAAAATGTGTAACATTTTACGACGGGCCATAATTCTTTTTTTTTTCTCCCCAGACATTATCTCCACTCCAGGATATTTTATGGCTTTCTTTGTGCTTCTTATAAGGAAAGTTGGGCACTTGGATCAGCCAAGTCAAGGCACGTTAAAAGGCACTTTGCTCACTCCTTTTGAAGCCAGTGAATCACCTGGCTGGCCACATTCCCAGTTTTCCTTTGGAAAACAGAGGGGAAATTGTTCTCTGTGTTCTCCTCCTGTCCTGGAAGTTCTAATGTTAAGATTTCTTTTAGAAATATTCCAGTGAACTTTTGATCTGGTTTTCTCCATGATTTTTTAAGGAGAGGCTGAGTTGGATAACTCAGGATCTAGGCCTCTCCACCTGGATTTGTTAAAGCTTATTCCTACTTTTAACCGCTCAAAATTCCTAACTTAAACAAGGGAAATTAAGGAAATATATCGAAAATAGGAGCAGTCAGGGTGTGGAGATTTCAGATCCTGGATGTTTTCCCAAATTTTGGAGCCAGAAAGGGCACTGGGTCTAACCTGGCACAAAATGTGTAACCATAAACCAGCCTTTGGTTCCTTGTTCTTACTGAAATTCTTGAAAACCTGGATTCATGTGCCCATTCCTACTGAAATTCTGGAAAACCTGGATTCATGTGCCCATCAGACACCAACAATCTCATGATTTAGTACAAATCCTTGAAGGAGGAGACCCTCAAGAGGATTTTTATTCCATGGTCCCCATTATATTAATTTATAATTAACGATGAGAAAATGGGTTTGAATAAAAATGTTAAAAAAAAAAATCTAAAAAATCCCCCAAACCCAAACGAATAAAAACTCTAAATCTCAGTGATGACTTTGATTTGGGAAATTCTTAAGGAGTGTGGTTGATATTTTCTTTTTGTGAGTCAATTTTCTTCCTTCCTCCTCCTCGTTCACCTCTTGGCTTTGTGAGACCGAAAAATTTGATGACAAAGTTACAGAGAAGACCATAAATGGAAGAAATTGGGAATTGCAACAAAATGATCCCATCCCTCTGAAATTTCCAGGTTCTGTCCAAAGTGACTGGCAAGAGGATAAATCTTGTCCTTTAGGAAAAAAGAAGTCAAGGGGTGAACACTCCAAAATATTTAAACACCTCTTGAATTGCCATTCAGGCGCTGGATAACACTGAGGATTTTGGTATAGAAAAGAATCAAATAAGCAGCTGAAAATCAAAATAAATTAAATATAAATTAGCCTTCTAGGACACCTTAATTGTGCCAAAATATAGAAAACATAACCTCATTTGTAATTGATTCGACATCTCCATCTTTCTATTAATATTCTTTATAAGAGCAGCTCAGTGGTTTTATTTTAAATTAAATATTTAATTTTAACAGGAATAAGAAAAGGATCCAATTTTTGGATGATGATGATGAGTGGGAAGGAAAAGGATCACAAAATAAATGTTGCTAAGGATAAAAACTCCAGGGGTTTTGCTTTCCAAGCCCATTAATGTGCACAGGGAGCATCAGATCAAGGTTCAGCTTCCACTCCTTTACACAGGTTTCTCTCCCAGAGAATCCCAAAATAACAGTGGATTCAGGTTTTCCTTAATCCCTATGGATATAAAAAACCTTTCATGGATATAAAAACCAGATTTAATTGCTTTAAATTAGATCCCACTTTCACCTCCCTATTTACTCTGCTCAGCAATAATTTCAAAATTCAAATGAAAAACTTTCTGTTGTTGCACCCCAAAAATGTGTTTTGAAATTCACTGTAAATTTGTCTTTTTTTTTTTTTTTTGTAATGTTTTAATTGAAAATTAAATCTTAAATCTGATCCTTCTTCAGGTCACAACTACGATCTAAATTTAGGAGTAATTTTAAGCATCCCCAGTTTGGATTTTTCCTGCAGTAGTGCCTCAATCCAGTACTTAAATTGTAAATTGCCTCAAAATCCCAGCAAACCCAGACAACAGTTCATTTTTTCCTTTGGAATGTGAAGGCAATCCATCTTTTGCAAACCCTTCAATGCTGGATTTCAGCTCTTTTTCTGCTTCTTTCAGATTTTGCTGTGTGTGGCCACTTCCATATTTACAGCCAGATTTACAAGGTGAAATGGAGGCCTAAATTACTGCAAAGCTCTGTAAAAAAAAAAAAAAGGTCCTCCACAAAGTCATAAAAACATAAAAATGATGCATCTGCCTGGGATATTCCAGGGCCTTTTCCATCCAGGCAAATGGAGTTTTGGTCCAGCCATAATTCCTGCAAACCTGGCTCATAAATATGCACTAATCAGTGTTGAGAGTTGCTCAAGTGGATCATAATTTTTCAACTGGGCTCGCCTTCCTTGCCACTATTTTAAGTTGGATACCTGACATTGAATTATTTTGAGGGGTAGGAAGGAATTGCCTCCCTGGGAAAGATAATTCCTGGGATTAAAGCACTTTGGAGAGGACTCACCACGGGTGACCTGGCATCTGAATTCCTCCTGCTGCAGACTCAGCAGATTTGGATGAAATTCCTTGAGAAAGTGATAAGATAAATCAGACCAAAAAAAAAAATAAAAAAAAAAAAGTTTGCTTCATGCCAAGCCCAGCTGGTGGGTCCAGAATAAATGAAATATAATTAAGAATAATTCCCCAGGTGAAAGGAGGATACAGATAATTAATAACAAAGATACTGCCTTGATTAATAATTCTGCTTATCGTGTTCACACAGCAAAAAGCCAACCACAGTCATCCTCCCCAGTCTGGCACTGAGGCTGAAAGTTCAGACCTGGAGGTCTAAAAACATGGAGAGGGAGCTTTATCTTGCCTAACTTTATCAAAATTTTATTATATTCCATAGGATATTGGCCTATAATTCACCTCTAATCACTACAGAGAGATAGGCTCCTGGAAGGCCTGGAAAACAGGGAAAGAAGCATTGGAAAAGGATTCAGCAGAGGAAAAGGCAGGGTTTTTTTAAAAAAGATATTTAAATTATTTTCATTCCCTATATCCATGATCCTTTTTTTAATGGCAGGCAGAACAGGAATCTGTTGGGCTTACAGAGTCAAATCCATTCCTGGATGCAATCTGGACATGGAAAAATGGCCAGAAATATTAAAACCCCATTTTGGGATATATTTGATCAGTTTAAAATAGAAAGCTAAGAGAAAAAATGAAAAAGGGGAGGGGAGGGGCAAAAGAAATTTTAAAATTGATTAAAAATCAATTATTTTCTCTTGGAAATTGGTGTTTGGATGGAGAATTTTTTGTTTCAGTGGAATATATTGGATTTACAGTATGGAAAAGGGCAGGACACAATGGATTCCGCCTTGCTGAGGAGCTCTCAAAATTATAAATACAGATGCACATTGATTCATTCAAAAGAAAATCATATTTTAGAAGCTACAGCAGGGTCAAAAATCATCTCCATCCCAAGGTGCTCCAACCTGGCCTTGGACACTTCCAGAGATCCAAGAACAGCCACAGCAAATCTGGGAAAGCTTCCCCACCCTCACAACCAGGAATTTCTTCTCAATAACCCATCAAAATCTGCTCTCTTCCCCTGGTCCCATCCCTCCAGGTCCCTGTAAATTTCTTTTTCCAGCTTTGTGTAGGTTCCCTTCAGCCACTGGAAGGCAAAAATTAGGGGCAAAAGTCTCATCTCCCTCAAATAATCCTGAAATAAATGGAATTATCTTTTGAAGGCTTCTATCTTTACCCAGAACTCCTCCACTTGGATTAATTCCAAATTAAATATGTTCTTCAAGCTGTAGAGTGAATCCAGAGTGAGTTTATGGTTTATCTGTTGGGGTTTTTAGTGCAATGAGGGGTCAGATGTAGCCTAAAGCCTCAAGAATTAAAATCCTGGCCTGATTTAAAGAACAGCACAGGGACCGTGTATGGGTTTTTCCACACTTTGAATTTGAGATTTGCTGTGCCCAAAGGTGCCACAGAGTGAAAAGAGCCCATAAAATACGAATTTGTGCTGTGGCACAAATCTAAATGTCAGGAATCAGACATTATGGAAGTCAGGAAAAACCAGGATGAGTCAAGCCCCGAGGTGAAAGAATTCAGATTAATCAATGGAGTCCACAGAGACTGGGATGCTCAGATTATTCCTATAACATAAATCCAGACATAAAAAAAAAATGCAAGAAGGTTTATTGTGACTCAAAGAAAAGGTTAAAAATGAGCCATAAGGAAATTATGACATTGTCTCTATTGCCAAACCTGGAAATTTTATTGCAAGTCCTAAACTTCTCAGGGTCTGGATTTTAAAGCTTTATATCTTGGTGATTCTATGGAACTTGTGATCTTTTCCTGGATAATTTTGTTTAAAAAAAGAAAAAAAAAGCAAAGGCCAACATTTCATGAAAGGGATGATCAAAAAAAAAAAAAAGGGTAACCACGTTGCTGAACAAAAATAAAAATAAATGTGAGCATTAAGGAGGAAATTCTGATATTTCAAAATGGATTTTCATGTTGAAATAAGTCAATACCAAAATCTGGGGATGTCTCACAGAATATGAAGTTTTGGTGGTAAAAATTGTCTTCCAGAAGTGGGAAAATGTTTAATTTTGAGGCAATTTTGTAGACAGGTAGGACTTACCCTCATTAGAAAAAGCTGCTCGTGTAGGAGAGATTCCCTTTAGGTGTTGTTTTCCTTAATTCTCTTAATTTTTCCATTAAATAGTTCTGAATGTCTTCCAAATTGTCATGAGGAGCAGCAATTTGTGGCACAGGCTGGTGCCACCACAGCTGCAGTCCCACACCTGGTAGGTGGCCCTGCTCCAATGGATAAAAGGGAAAACAATTCCCATGTCACAGCTGTAGAATTCCAGAATGTTTGGGGTTGGGAGAGATTTTAAAGCCCATCTTGTCCCACTCCCTGCCATGGGCAGGGACACCTTCCACTATCCCAGGGTGCTCCCAGTCCTCTCCAGCCTGGCCTTGGACACTTCCAGGGATTCTGTGCCAGGGTCTCTCAACCCTCTCAGCCAGGAATTCCATCCCAAAATCCCATCTAAATCTACTCCCTGGCACTGGGAAACCATTCCCTGTGTCCTGTCTGTCAATCTCCTGTCCCCAGTCCCTCTCCAGCTCTCCTGGAGCCCCTTTAGGCCCTGCCAGGGGCTCTGAGCTCTCCCTGGAGCCTTCTCCTCTCCAGGGGAACATTCCCAGCTCTCCCAGCTCTCCCAGCCCGGCTCCAGAGCAGAGGAGCTCCAGCCCTTGGAACATCTCCATGGCCTCCTCTGGACTCACTCCAAGAGTTCCTTGCCCTTCCGGTGTTGGACTCCAGATCCAAACACATCACTCCAGGTGGGATCTCACAAGGGAAGAGGAGAGGGGGACATTCACCCTCCAGGAGCAGAGGTGACATCCCAGGAAGGCAGAGCAGCATCAACAGCACCAGCAGCAATATCAAGACCAAATATAAATGAAAATTTATAGAGATTTTAAAATATAAAAAAAAAGAAATGAAAATTGGCCATTTTGTCCCCGAAATCTGAGGGTTCCTCATGGATTTCAAGGAACGCAGGACCATCCCTAGCCATGGGAACTGAGGAAAATTCTTGTTCCTGCCTGTAGATGGGGAAAATATTTCAACATTGTGATGTAGAAGACACTTGTTGGGGCAATCCAGTACTAGACAACATTCCGGAAGGAATCCTAAGCTGGGACCTGACACCTACAAGCATCACTGAATTTTCAGACAATCCATCTGTTTTAGCACGGATTCGAGGTAGGCGTTTCCATTTTTATCCAGGATAAACCTCGCTCTGAATCCTGGTGGTGGCTGCAAGTGGGAGATCTGAGTCATTTCTTGGCTCGCTCCGCTCTGAGGTCAGAAACAAAAGCAGAGTTGCCCTAGGAGAAGGTAATCTCTGAAAAATTGGGATAAAATCTATCCCCATTATTCTTACTTTGTGGGCTCTGAGAGTTCAAGTTAAGTCCTTCAGCCTTTAGGATTTCACTGGAAAACGGACTGAGAGCTCAGTTGCTCTAGAAATGAGTTAATTTATAGAGAGGACAACAAGCAACGGCTTCAAGGTGAAAGAGAGTGGATTTAGAGTGGATTTAGATGGGATATTGGGAAGGAATTCTTCCCTGGAAGGGTGAGGAGGTCCTGGCACAGGGTGCCCAGAGAAGCTGTGGCTGCCCCTGGATCCCTGGAGGTGTCCAAGGCCAGGTTGGACATTGGGGCTTGGATCACCCTGGGATAATGGAAGGTGTACCTGCCCACTGCAGGATGATCTTTAAGGTCCCTTCCAAGCCAAACCATTCCACGGTTCCTTTTCATAAAGTTCCCCATGACGAGTCCCCTGCTCCCTCCAGCTACACCTGCACGCCTTTTCCAAACCCTTCTGTGCATTCCTTGGGAAAATCAACCTTGGGAAAAAGAACTGGACTTTTCCAGGCTGTGAGAGCAGCACAGCACCTGATGGACACAGCTCACTCGGGGTGCCCTGATGGAGCCTGGCCATGTGTGCTCACAGCAGCAGGAAAGGGCTTCAGGGCAGAGCTGCTTTCCAAAGAAAACTGTTCTTTCCAGAGCCCTGGACTCCAAACACCCAGGCACAGATGGCTGGCAAAGCTCAGGCCAGAGAGTTCTGGAAATCCTTGGCACAGGTGTTATTTTGGGGGCATTTGGAACAGGAACTACTCAAACGAGGCTCATACACCTTATTTGAGGCTGGAAAAGTCCATGGATGCAATTAGCGAGGGCTTTTTTAGGAGATTTGTTTGATTTGAGTCAAAGCAGCTTCTCCGTGCCCTCTCCTCACGCTCCCAGCTCAGTGTCAGCCTGATTAATATTGTCAGTGGAGGAGATGAATTCAGGGAAAAGGTTTTCCTCCTGGCCTGACGTGGGGCTGTGGTTCTTCCTCCGCAGTTTGCGTGGAAGTTTGGGCTGTCCCTGACAGCGCCCAGCTGGCCATGCTGGGTGATGTTGCTTCCCTTCTTGGTGGGTGGCTCCAAGCCTCAGACAGGGGTGGAATCGAGGCCTTGGAACACATGCCAAGGGCTTATTTTAGCTGGGATGAGATCAGAGCAGTTCCCTTGGAAATGCTGGAGGGGCAGAGCACGGCTGTGATGTAACACAGTCCCTCCTGGTCGGCTTGAAGGATCCCCAACCCCTTGTCCCGTGTCCCACCATCACCAGGGCAAGTTGTCCTCCCTGTGCTTGGTAAAACCAGCTGCTCCCAGTTCACTTCCCACCTCACTTCCCAGGAACTTGTTTGCTACATTCAGCCTTCCCAGATTATCCATCTTCCTCACCCAACTCCATCATCATCTCAGCACTGTGCCAAATCCTTGGCTTATTTTGGGTTGTTTCACACCAGACAAATCCCTCAGGAAGAACGACGTGGGTTTGGTTGATCCATGTTCCGCTCTCTGGAGCCCTTTGGGCTGCAGATGGAATTCTGAGTGCTGGACATCAGCCCTGCAGAGCAGTGAATGGAATCCAGAGAGGATGGAGGGCACCCTCAGCAGGTCTGAGTGGTGCTGCTGGCATTCCTGAAGGACCGGATGCCATCCACAGGGACCTGGAGCAGTGGGAGAAGTGACCCATGGGAATCTCATGAGGTTCAACGAGACCAAGTGCAGGGTGTGCTGCTGGGTCAGGGCAAACCCTGGGATCAATCCAGGCTGGGGATGGACAGAGGGAGCAGCCCTGGGAGAGGGACCTGGGGGTGCTGTGGGTGGCAGCTGGATGTGCCCTGGCCATGTGCACTGGGACCCAGAAATCCAATGGAATCCTGGGCTGATCCCAGCCTGGGCAGCAGGGGAGGGGGAATTCTGCCCCTGTGGCCCTGTGCTCAGGTGAGGCCCCACCTGCAGAGCTGCCCCAGCCCTGGATCCAGCACAGGAAGGACCTGGAGCTGCTGGAGAGAGTCCGGAGGAGGCACCAGGATGATCCCAGGGATGTAGCAACGCTGCTGGGAGGAAAGGCTGGGAGAGCTGGGAATGTTCATCCTGGAGAGGAGAAGCTTTGGGGTCACCTAACTGTGGCCTTGCAGGGCCTGAAGGAAGCCTGCAATAAAGATATAGAGAGATTATTTCCAAGGGATGGAGTGACAGGACACAGGGAANTCCTGTGGTTCTCTGGTTCTGTGATTCTAAATGAGATTTGATACCTGACCCAGACAGTTCATTTGGATCCCATTCCCAAATCCAGTGCAATGCAGTTGAGCACTTTAATTTACATTCCTGGGAGAAACTCCTGGCAAACCAGCTTGCTGTCACAGGAACAGTGATCTGCAACCAGTAATTCACTCTGAGAGGAAAATGAGAATCTTAACCAATGGAATTTTCCACGGATCCATCTCTCCGTGCAAAGAAAAATATCAGCATCACAAAATGGCCCGTCAAGGCTTTCCAGCTAATTGGCAGCAGCTTGTTCAAATGTGGTTCAGACTGTCTTTTTTGACTGTCAATCACTTGTGGAATTGGCTTTGGAGCAAATTCAGTTTGTCCCCCCTTGTGTCATCCCTGGCATCTCAGACATCACGACTTCCAACCCTCTGGGCCGTGGTTTCCCACTCTCCCACCCTTCCTAATTTAAGAGTAGCCCTGATTTAAGCTCTGATCCCTCAATCGAGTTCTCCAGCATACTTTGTTAATTAGGGATAGAGTTAGGAGTGTTGCATAAAGGAAAAGTCATGCTTAAAAATTGTATTTAATTGATGTCTGAGGAAGGAAATTCCTTGGGGTGAAGCCTCCTTTATCCTGTGAGGGCACCACCGTCATTGCAAAGTCTGCAGCCTCATGTAACATAAACAACAAAATATTTAATTCCAGATACTGGAAAGCGCCGCTCCAAAGGAATTATATCCATTAGCCAAGGATGTACAGCATGTCCTCTGCTGGGTGGTTTGGGGGTAGTTTTAAATTTCTCATCTTGCTGGCTCGATTTTTCTGAAAATTCAGTTCTGCAGCCTAGTAAATCTCGTTGTTCATAGGGTTTATCCCAAACTCCCTCAGCCCATATTCCTCTGATTACATTCCTCGCTTTCACATTCCCATCTCTCCGTGCAGCTTCAAACACTGGATGGATTTTTTCAGCACCAGGAGTGCATTCCAAGATATTTTCTCTCCACTGCAAACAGGTAAACGAGTCCCAGTTCTGCCAATTTGGGGCAAGTTCAGCAGGTTTTTGGCCACTGAACATCCAACAGTACCGGGAGTGAGCAGACAGGTGGTAGCCTTGTTGACTTTTTGCTCCAGGTTTTGGACCCTGCAGGGATTTTTTTTGGCGTCGTTTTTGATCAAAACACCAAAGTCAGGCTGGTTCCAAACCCCCCCCCCGGGAACGCCTGGATCTCCCTGTGAGCCGAGCTTGGCTTATTAGTTCATACCTTGTCCCAGGGAGGGCTCAGCCTTTCATCTCAGCTGCTCCACTTCCTCATTAGAGGGGGATTAACGAAATCCCATCAGCCAATGGAGCTGCACTGCTGGCCCTTGGAAGTGGGAACTCTTCTGAAGGGAGAATTTTAGGATCTGACTCCGAGTCAGAAGACTCATTCCTGGAGCAGGAATTAAGCAGAGCTGTGTGAGACTTGGCAGGTCCAAATCTCAGGGCTCGTGCGAGGTTGAAAAAAGGAATGAGAAGGAAAATTGGGAAATAAGAAATTGGTGCTTGAATTTCTGGGTTTTCTCCGAGGTTCTGCCTCTGTTTGCTTTGACTTGCACTTCCCAAAGCACCTTCCAAAATAGGTTTTTAGAGGAAGGAACCTTAATTCCCAGAGGTCAGTGGCTTCCCAGATGTGCCAATGATTCCCAGGCAAACACCTCCATGTTTGTGCCTGAGCTCCTGCAAAATGAGGGATAATTATTCTTTCTCAATTATTTCAATTTAGGCTTTCAAGCTTTAAATACAAACTCTTGTTTTGAGTTGAACGGTGAGAAATCTACACTTCTCAGCCATGGCACTGAAAGGGCACTGAATTAAAGTTAAATAAGAAAGTTTATGACCCAAAAATAAGAAAGTAAGAAGCAAATAAGAAAATATGTGACCTAAAACAAATTTGAATTTTGCTCCATTTTCATTGTCAAGTTTAACCAGATTTTAATTTGGTGGCAAATTAAAATCTGGTTCACATCTTCCTTTGTGAAGAGTGAGAAAAATTGAATAGCAACCCTTGGAATTCTGAGGTGCTTGAAAAGGAAATCACTCATTGGAATTAGACAGGGAAAATCCTTTCTGATAAAATCAACACTGATAAAACCAGATTCTTTTGGAATCTGAGGAATCAGCACACAGTCACTGAATGTGACCTGAACCTTGGCTTGTGCCTATCACTTCTTAGCCTTACTAGAAAAGGAGGAAAAAAAAGGGACAAAAAACAGAGATTAGGAAGAAGTAGTTTTATTATTTTCAGAAAGCCTCATGGGGCTCCTTCATCTTGGAGAGTTTTCCAATGTTTCTCTGTAGCTCTTATGGACCAGCTGGAGATGCCGAAGGCTGGGGAAGGCTGAGATCCTGGGATTTTTCTCACCTCCTGGCTTGGCATGAGGTAACTCACCTCACTAAGAACAACACCGGCTTTTCTAGGTGGCCTCCAGCAAGCTGCAGCTCCCCTCGTACCTCACGCCGAGTTTTACATCCGAGGAATTCGAGCCGGGAGCCTGACTCATTCCTGCGAGCTGGAGTTCGCACCGGGGTGGGAGAAGGAGCCCCCGTCAGTCTCGGAGCTGATATGAGGGAGCAGTGACCAGATCTCCTGTCCCCTCCTGGCTCTTTCAGTGCCACCCTCACCTTGCTGTGCCCCTCACACCTCTGGTTTTCATGGAATCCTTCTTTGGCAGAGTCAGAGACTCCTGGTCCTGCCCCAGCCCTGCCCCAGGAGTGTCACAGAGTCACTCACGGGTGTCACTCACCCAGCTGGGTGGTCCTGAGGCCACCAGGCGATGTGCAGTAGGCAATGGGCTCCAAAATCCTCCCTTTTTCCTTCTTTTCCTGCCCTCCCTGCCCCCAAACCGGTGTCTCCCGATGTCTCTGGGTGCAGCACCCACATTTTCCTGCTCTCTTGGCTCGTCCCCATCTCTCCACTGACTGCAGTCACAACCCAGTGGGCAGGAATGGGAGAGGCTGTGGCCTGGAATTCCTTGGCTGGTTTCTCCCAGTGCCTGGATACCCTCTGCCAGCACACCTTTCACACTGCAGAGTCACAGCCCCCGAGGCTGGGGATCTGCTGGGCCAAATTTTGGAGAGCATCAAAATCGGCATCTCTGGAAGGTCTCCCGAGAAAGGAGATCCCACACGCGGCCACAGCTCGCAGTAAGTTTGTTAGCCCGGCCAAGTTCCCTTTGTGGCAACTCCTGAAAGCTAAATTAGTTTTTAATTGCCGTGGTCGTTATCTCAAAGCCGATCTTTGCTGATTGTGAGTCTCGAACTCTTTCATCAAGGCAGATTTGGGAGAGAGGGGGGAAGGAGAGGGAAAACCAACGAGTGATGCAGCTTCTTGTGGGCTGCTGGAAAATGATTCATTCGGCCACACACACACACCTCACACCTCAGGTGTTTTATCCAGGACTCACTGGTGGAACAAATACCCTGGGATCACTCAATGGGTTGGCTTGGAAGGGGCCTGAAAAATCATCTCATTCCAAACTCCATGCCATGGGCAGGGACACCTTCCCCTATCCCAGGGTGATCCAAGCCCTGTCCAAGCTGGCCTTGGACACTTCCAGGGATCCACAGCTTCTCTGGGAATTCCATCCCAGCCCCTCCCCACCCTCCCAGCCAGGAATTCCTTCCCAATATCCCATCCAGCCCTGCCCTCTGGCAATGGGAAGCCATTCCCTGGGTCCCTCCAGCCCTTGGATATCATCTCTCTCCATGTTTCCTGTTGACTCCTCCAGGTCCTGGAAGGCCACACTGAGGTGACTCCGAATTTTCTCTTTTCCAGGCTGAGCATTCCCAGCTCTCCCAGCCTTTCCTCCCAGCAGAGTTGTTCCATCCCTGGGATCCCCTTGGTGGCCCTCATGAATGACTCCCATTCCAGGGTCCCTTTTCTGTCCCTCAGGTGAGGACTCCACCCTGGTGTTAACACAGAGCTTATTCTCAGGTCATGAACTGTACTAATAATAGAAAAAGTGAATTATTGAGGAATTCTTAACACTCTGCCTGCCCCAGTCATTTTTCTCACCTTGTACTGATCAAAAACTGCTCCAGAATTCCCCAAATTTCCCAGCTGTTTAGCAGGTGTCTGAATTTATGGCATCACAGAAACATCCAACCCCCCCAGACTCTCCAAGAGTCATTTAGAATAATATGAAAATAATTTAATCAGCTTCAACATGCCAGGAAAGCAATACCCTGTCCGAGGGTGAATTCCACGATTCCAGCTGTCAGGAGGCAATGGATTTGAAACACAGTAAAACTTTTACAACCAAACCCCAGAGCCAAATTCCTCCCATCATTAATTTTTTTTTTTTTTGAGGAACAACCAATAGTGAAGTCTGAGGCACAGATTTATTGAGAAAAGTATATAAAAAAAGATAAATGCATTAATAAATCTTGTTCTTTTATTAGGTCAGGAATATTGTGGATGCAATTCTTGAAATTGGGAATTTGAATTAAGAATTCCTTATCCTGAGGCTTTGGGACATCTCCTTTCTCAACCCATATTCCCGAGGTCTGAACCACCTGCAAATTATTCCCTGGAAAGCTGAGGTGGCCAATGTCCCTTTTGGTAGGAAAGGAGTTGTGGAATTTGGGGAAAAAAATGGGGAAAAAATGGTTCTGGAGGATTTTTCTTGAAGTTGTGGTGTTTTTGGAGACAGGTTATAATAGCAATGACAATTGTTATTCCATCTGAAAAATATTTGGAGTCTTTTAAAAAGCACTTTTTAAAAGTATTGCATGGAAAAAAAACCTTATTAATTTCTCCAAGTGCTTTGTTTATTAAACTCATGTATAGACTCATATTTTGGGAATTCCGAAGTGTAATTCCCCCATGGGCAGTTTTAGCTGGAATTCTGATCCTTCCTGGGGTTGGTTCATCTCTTGGTCCTGAAATGTGGTGGTGGCCAACACTGAATTCCCTGAAATCTTCACCCCCTGCCTTTGTTTTCTCCCAAATAAAACCTTATTTAACCAGTGCACAGCAAGAGGTTTTATTGAGAATTTCTCTGACTCTCCCTTCCTTAAAAATAATCTGATTTTCAGTAGTTTGATTATATTTATTTATATCTGTACAAGCATCTTCTTTGTGTTTAATCTCATCAGAAGAAGATATTCAGGGGTTTTTTGGGGTAGTTTCAGTCCATAAAATGTCTCGATACCAAACCAAGTGTTCCAAAAATATTCCCATTCTCACGTGATCACTCTGAACTCTGTGAGATGTGGCCCTAATGACCAAATCAATTAACTGGCTAATTATACAAGTGGAAAACTCCTGGAAAACTGGGATTGAAGAAGGGGAGCCCTGTGTTTTTGTACTTGTTAAATGAAATCTTTGGTTCAGTTCAGAATTCACGAGAGGAAAACTGATGTGGGCACCTGCGGGGGAGTGTGAGAGAGGAGGGGAATACATCCACACAAAAGGAGAGGGAAAATGTTAAATATTAGATATTAT
>VZRX01006296.1:0-33973 GCA_013398075.1 Notiomystis cincta
AGAAAAGAGCAAGCTGAAGTTTAGACATCTGCTGCTCCACCAGCCATTACTGCAGTATCTGGACATGCAATATGGACAAGGATTATTTTTTTTTTAAAGTGATCCTGACCTTCAAAATTCTGTTTGATCTCCCCTTTTAATATCTGAAGCAGATCAAGATGAAACTCCACCTGGAGAGATGATCAGGAATATTCACAGTACACAGCAGCATATCAAAATCAGAAAAATATTACTGCCAGTTTAAAAAATAGATGCAATGTTTACCACACAAAAGCTAAAACCCTTTTTAAAAGATGGTGAATTGTAGCAGTTCCACACTTCCCAAACTTCCCTGAGCACAAGTAGTTTGCTGAAACCAGCTTGTAGTTTGGTTTTCTCTTTCCCATCATTGGGAAGATGCAATCCCTCACTTTGTGTCCATGTGCAGAGCTCCCAGGTGACCACAGGAGTGATAAATCCATGTGGAAAACAGACTCAGGGGCACAATCCTTCCTCTTAACACTCTTGAGTCAGGCTGGGGTGGTTGGATGTGGTTTTTCCTCACCAAGCTCAGGTGTTTCACTGAGCACTCAATGAGAAGCAGCATAAAATGTGGTACCTGCAGAGCTTTTACACAATTTTCTGCTACTTGTTCACGTTTGCCTTCTCTTCAGTATTTGCTGCAGCACTGCCTGTGGCCACTGATGTGACTTCTACTTGATGAGACACAAGCAAATTACAGAAATTATTGCTTTACTCTATGCATGAGCAACTGGGAAGAGAAGAAAACAGGGCAACTTCATCAGAATTATAAGAAATACTTCACTCCCTTTCCCTTCTGCATAAAAAGACTCTTTGCATAGTCCAATGGCTGATTTTGAGGCCTGAGGGGAGCTGCAATACAAAGGAACTAAACCACATCTCCCTAAGAACAGAAGACAGCCTGGCCATATTCAATAATGGTGGGTTAAAAGCAATATCCCAGGAAAGCTGAGGTGGATTCAACTTTTTCTTAATAACTACTTGAATTAATTAATCTTGAGAAACATCCTCTCTTTTGACAGTACTTAAGGGTGTACCTAAGCACTCAATGTGTCCCCATTTGAAACTAAAATTCAGTATTACAAAAAAACCCACTCTGTAATATTTTCCTTAAGTTTTAATTGGTTTTGCTGTCCAGAATTCAAAAACTTTCTCTTTGGTTTCCAGAAAGTGAATCCCATCATCTTCCCAGGAAGTGAGAAAAGTTTAATGCCTGGAAACTGCTGACACTTGCAAGAATCTGCAGAGCAGTTGTTTTCTGTTTTAAATAGAAAAACCCACAGGAAGTCTGCATCCAGCAGGTAAAGAACCAATTTTCAGAGCAATTATGCTTTTGCATATGAAATGCAGCTTTCACCCCTAACAGAGCTCAAATTACCATTGTTGTGTAGGTTTAACACAGATTTGGGGTGTCTTTAACCAGAATCCAGGATTGGACTTCTACCTGAATGAGAAAATTTCTACAAACTTTTTGATGGACACAAGCAGGAAGAATTTTGGTTTTGTGGAATACCCAAAGCCACACCAGAGTCCTCCACCACCACACAGAAAAGGGAGAATGCTCCTCACAGATCAAGGCTTCTTGGGGTGGATAATTCTCAACTATCACTTTCAAACAATTATTATTATTATTATGGCCTATCCCTCTCCTTAATAGGATTTGCAAAGAAAGAGGACTAATTAGTTTTAAAGGATATCATTTAGTAGGATTTGAGGAAGCATTAACCCAGACCAGCTTTGATATTGATACACACATAAAAACATGCAGCTTTATGTTGCTAATATAAAAATTGTGCATTTATCACATTCAGTCCCAGTAAAACCTTTGGGTTCCTATGGTAACCTTAGCACTCCTAAACATAATGAGCTACCCTGCCAGGAGCAAACCTCACACAATTTTTTCTGTCATTAAACAGAGCTCCCTAAATTTCCTCTTGTGCTCATTGCCTCCCAACCTGTCACCAGTCACTGCTGAGTATAGTCAGAAAAAAAACCAAAAAAACACATTCACAGGTATCTATGGAGTTTTCATTCTCCTGCAACTCAATGATTCCTATTTGCTTTTTTTCTGGTTCCCCCAGCTACAAGTCTGAAAGCTCAGCCTGACCTGTGTCTTTCCTTGATCTCTCCAAGTCCAATGCAGGGAGCCCAAGCAAAGCTATGGAAGTGTGGAGCACACAGAGAGCATGAGGAAGATCTGTTTTCCTACTTTGAGTAAGCTGCCTCTACTTCTAGTTTCATTAGTCTTAAAATTAGGAATTTTGGCAAATTAATCAATCACTGAGCTCCACTAAAGCAGTTGTGAATAAGAATTTAAAAAAAAAACAATGCAAAAACCAACAAAGCAAAACCAAAAATAATCTTTAATCCTTCTTTTCCTTTCTTTGAAATGGAGACACCACCACTCACCCCTATTATGAAAAATAATGATGCCATCAAACTCTAATATAGGTACAGAGCAGATAAGCACCTCAGAAAAAAAAAAAAAAAAAAAAAAAAAAAAAAAAATTTGGACAAATTTTTCCAAACAAANAAGGAAAAAAGAAGAAAAAACCCCAAAAAAAAAAAAAAAAAAAAAAAAAAAAAAAAAGTAGTTTGGACTAATTTATCCAAACTAAACACAATTTTAACTGCTTCTTTAGAAAAAACTGCTCAAAATAAGTTAAAAGTAGTACTGGGCTGTAATTCTTTAAGCACAGGAATCCAAATCCACTGGAATGCCAAGCGTGCCAGCCCTCACCATGGAGGCAGCACTGACATATCTGGCACCAGAGATATCTGATGTCAAAGCAAGGAAAGACACAAGATGTCACAAAGTGGTGGAGGAAAAGCCTCAAAGTTATCCCCATGTTTGCTGTGGCCAGGCTCCCACCCCAATTAACCCTCCCCAAACACGCGGGGGAATTTCCAAGCGGCGCTTGCACCGTGCAGCTCCCGCTGCCATCCCTGGGAGCTGGGATGAAAAATCCCTTCACACAGCCCTGGAAGGTCTCTGGCACGTTGGAGGCACGTGTCAAAGTCAGGGGAGCTCTCCTAATGAGACCTGCTCCCTTTGATGTTTCCTCTGGATAGCGGATCTGGCACGGAATGAATATTTGAGATGTATGCAAAAAAAAAAAAGTCAAACACTTTTCACCTTTGATAACCACACATCTTGCTTTAAAGGCCTTAACTTCTAAATATTGGGGATGAAAGGTGATTCTTTCATGTATTTTTTGCCATTGAGAGGTAATGCTTTTTTTTATTAAAAATGGATAAGGTTTCACATTCTGTAGCCTTGGTACACTCAGCCAGTTGAAGACATTCAGGTCAGAAATCAATGCACACAGTTAAGCAGTAATAATGTAATGGACAGCTCATTTCTCAATTAAAAGCTTTTTAAAGCCCACCACGTTCATTTTCATGTAGCCATTTGGAAAAGCTCATGGCAAAACATATCTGGAATCTTAAGGACATTAAGCAGAGATTGTGCTGAGCCAGACTTCTGAGTGCAAAGTTCAATTGATGTGTGTGATTTCAGCATCCTTGGGCACAGTTTTGCAGCCCACAACAAACAGCAAAGCAGGAGGAGAGACAACATCAGCCACTGATTTTCAATGGTGCTAATCCACTTCCTCAGGATGCACTTGCAAAGCAATTTTTGTGCAATTAGTGAGACATCAGAAATTCACAGCAAGGGAAAAGGTCGAACAGATATAAATTTAAAATCCTCAAAGAGCAGGAAAACAATTTCTCCTATTGCTGTTTCTGTCTCATATTTGCAAAGCTTCCCTTGATTTTAGGAAAGAATGAGAGTCCCTGAGGTCTTGAGATGGCCATTTGTGATCTCTGCTGATTTAAGAGTCTATGCCTTTGCTCATTCAAGAAATTTCAGAATTTGAAGAACCCATCAGGTCAGAGTGCACTTCACAAGTGTTCCAAAGGAAAGCAAAATCTCAAAATTTGTAAAGCACACAACAGAGCTCATCTGGGAAGATTTTCAGAGAGGTTTTCAAGGTACAAAAAGCTGATTTAGTGCTCTGATCCTCCAGCTCCAAGGGCAAATCTTGCCCAGGCAGACCCAGAGCCTGACCTGGCTCTGTCCAAGAGACACAACCACTGATCTACAGAAGACTGGATGGGATGGCACAGGTGGGATGTGACCTGCTGCTCTATCCTGAGATCTCCTGGAGGCTGTACCACAACCCCTGTGCCACCACAAAGGCTGCCTGAGGAAATGCAAACCCTTTATGAGGATGTCTTTGCTCCTCTAGCTCTGCTCCTCTGTAGGTGGGAGTCTCACAGGAGGTTTCTTTGCTCTCTTTTGCTGTGCAGGTGCAAGGACAGTCTCCCTGCAGTCCACCCAGGACAGATTTGTTCCAGTCTCATTTTCACATCCCATGAGAAGAGTTCCACAGCTACAGCTGGACACCAGGAAAACTGAAAACCTCCTGGTTTGTCATGGGTTTTCAACCAGGTTTTCAACCAGGTTTTCAACCAGGTTAGTGGGGTAGATTAAAATTCCCAAAAGTACAAAGTCAAGACCACAATTCTGCCACTGCTGCCCATCCCATGTTTGTTTGAAGAGACTGAGGCTCATTTGTTCTTGCTGATTTTATTTCATATTTCAGACATTACATTCACAGAGTTACACCAAACACAAGGGCTCACTGAGGCTTTTCACAGAGTTTGGAAGGTAAAGTAAAATATATAGAAGATGAGGGGTTTGATTTTTAATTATGAGGTGAATTCTTGACTGTCTAACTATCCAGCACTGACAAAATGATGCTGAAAAATAGGTTTCAACATGTGGTGAAGTCTCTGAGTATGTTTTGGGTCACATGTGACAAACTAGCAAAGGAGAGAATCATTCTCCTTCATCATTCTGAGAGGTTTTGTAAGATAAACCTTCCAGTGCTCTGGGTACCACTCATTAAGTGTCATTTCCTCCATAAGAAACCTTCTGTGCTCCATTCCCATCCCCAAGCTCATGGCTCAGTGTCCCACTGCTCCTGCCAACCTAAGGAGGAGGAGAAAATGATCCAGAAGGCATTTAATGCCTTCCTCTCCTGCAGAACCAAGGCTGCTCCCCAAAAAACTGCATTTACCTCTGACAGATTTCCAGCAATGCACAACACTGCCAAGAAAAAAAAAGGAAAAAATGGAGTGTTCAACAGAAACTACAATAGAAGGTTAATATATAAAGCAACTGGGGGTTGACAAGAACACAGGAGTTTCAAATTAAACAGAATTTAAAAATAAATAAATAAATAAAATCTGTGTTCTCTGACATCTGGAGGAGGAAACTTCAGCATTGCAGCACCAGTGCAGTGCCATTACAGCACTGAGGCACTGAGTAATAATGAATTTTAGTACACTTGAACAGCAGGAAATAAACATAAGAATGGAAGACATTCCCTCAGTGGTGCCACAACTCTTGCCTTGAATTCCAACACATTTCAAGTCCTTAGAAAATTGAAATTAAATTTTAAAAAAAAATCTTTCACCCCATGTAGAGCCAAATTTTGGCATGACTCCTTGATGGCACATTTAGAAGAAATTAGCTTTGAATGAGAGTAATTGGGAATTCTTTGCATCACAAAATATTCAGTGGGAAATGCCCTTACCCTGGCTGACCCTTCAGTATTGTTTTAAAAGCCCTGGCTCTCCTCAGTGTGCTTTAGGCATAATGCACACCAAGCTGTAAGACATAAAGCTGCCACATCTAAACTCAAGTCCTACACAATGAAAACACTGTGATTTTGAGTAAATATTAGATGGAAAACAATAAAAGATTGTCAGAGTACATTTTATCTGCCACTTGTTCCCTCCTTTCAGCCATCCACTGTGATGCAGACTATAAATACAAGATCTGTTATTTTTCCCCCCAAAGATTATGATTCATTCAATACACAAACACCTGCTAAAGAAAAATTCAGTCCTAGTAATTAAGGTTTGGTGACAATTTACTCAACTGGCAATGGTATTAAGCTCAAAATAGAGCATTCAGCTCAACCTGAAATCCATTAAAATTATTGTGTTGTGATGAACATCAAAAAACAGCCTGAGACAAAGCTGCACACACAACAGAAAATATACAAGTCAGAATGGAGACTTTTTCTACTGAAACCAGCACCTTTCATTTAAATTAATATTATCATGGGAAAAAGGTGAAAGGAACTACAGTAAACAAAAGTTAAACTCTTCCAGTCTTTAACCTCTAGTCATGCCAACCTATATAGGTGAATGAAGAACACTCACTCAAATTTTAACTCTCTCTCCCCAAATTTCAATAGTTTTCTTTTGTCTTGTTTGGTTGATAGCATTGAAATGATCCCCCTTTTTTAATCTCATTTTTACATCCATTCCTGAACATCCCCTCAAGGTTTAGGATTATTGAGACAATAAACTGACTTTCTGCAGTCCTAAGAGAATGTTACAACATGGGTTTAAAACCCTGCTTTTTTGTCATAGCAGGATCTTCTCCCAAAGAAAGAAAAACATCTGAAATCCAGTGAGCTGAGGAGGAAAACAAGATTTCTGTGAAGAAGCTGTTAACTCAATGAATTAGGCCAACGAGGTAAAATTGCCTGCACTCAGAAAGCAAATCCAGACCTCAAGTCCTCCCTTAACCCTCCAAGACTGAAAACACACAAAGTCTAAGCAGGTTGTGAGGGAGTGAGTGATGATCTTATTTATTTCCACAGCCAAGGGCTCAGCTTGGTGGGCAAGGGGACAGCAGTGGGTGTTGCTGCCCAGTGGATCCTCTGATGAGCTGTCAGACAGATGGACACTGGACTGGACAGACTGTGGGTCCAAAGGCTTGTGAGCAGGGACATGAAGTCCAGCTGGAAACCAGCAGGGTGCTCCATGGGGTCAGTTTTGGGGGAGAAGCTTCTTAACATCTTCGTTAATGGCCTGGTCAGTACATTTTGGAAGGTACTTTGCCTGGGGACAAAGAGGATTTCTGCTATTCCCTTTGAAAAAACAAAAAGAAAGGGGGGAATAGAAGATTTTACTGTAAATCAACTTCAAAAACACTGATTTTAGTTTGGCCTGAAAAGGATTTTAGTTTCTAGTGGGTGCACTTAACTCGGGATAAATCACATTTAAACCAAACTGAGAGTTTTCCACTGGTTTAACTAAACCAACTTAAAATTCTACCACTGATGAAACTGGAACGATTCTGAATGTCTGTGACATATTCTGAGTGCTTAAATCTCATAAAATCTGAGGGAAGGCAACTCCAAAGTGACTTTGAACCTTTTGAACTTTCTCTGAGAGCCCAGCTCCATTTCAATGTGTGCACTCTGCATCAAGACTGGGAAAAGGGACAAGACAATACTTGCATGGGCACATCTCTGTAGCCTGCTAAAAACCTGGTAAGTCACCTAAAATGCAGGATTTTATCAGAGCTGTACCTTGGACACTCCTTGCCTGGAGGTAAGGAAAGCTTTTAGAAAATTGCCAAAACAGAATTTATAAAATCCCTTGTTAAAGAAGCTGTTTTAGTTCACCTTGCTGCAGATAAGGACAAGGTCACACACTTTAGTCCCCAAATGCTCCTTTTCAGCTGTTTGCAGAAGTTGTCAGGTTAGTTTTGGATTCCAGGCTAGTTATTCTCTGCTGCCCCAGAACATCAGGCTCTTCCTCCTTTTCCCAAATCCTTCTCCCAAATCCTTCTCCCAAATCCTTCCCACAGCAGCCACAAAGTGCCTGCAGCTTCAGCAAACACAAAATCATTCCTCTAATCAGCCAAGCCAAAAGAATTTTGTCTTCATGATGCAGCCAGTTCTCAGTATTTTCACACGAGGTCCCCTGTGCCACTTTAAACAGAGAATATAAGTAAGAAATTTGTATAAATATCGGGGTGTGGTTGAGATTTACCTGAAGGGGTGAGTTGAATACCAGGCTGAGCAGCTGCCTCAGTTTCTGCCAGTGATTTCACTCATTGTTAGAGCCCTCTAAAAGCTCCCACGTTCACATAATTATCTACTTCCAGCAGGTCCTCCCAAAATTTTGGGTGAGCACAGACATCCCAAGCACTCCTGAGTCCTGCACATCCAAAATATCTCAGCCTAAATCTCCCACTCTGCTATTGCAGCTGATTATCACCTTTCTTAATGGAACACAAAGACCTCTGCAGCCCATTAGGACTAAGGATGTGGGAGGATAAGCACCAAAAACAGACTCAGGGCTGCTGGGACAGATGTCAGACACCTTACAAGCACCTCAAGGTAGCACAGAAGTGGCAATTAGTTGCTACTTCAATACTAAGGCTGCTTTCTTGGCTGTGAAAAACATGAGTTTGCACAGAGCTGCAGCAATTTTCCAGTCCAAATCTGATTTTTGAAAGTATTTTACAGCTCCTGCAGAGGTCGATCATTAAGAGGCAATGCCTTCAACAGATTGTGTAATGATTAAAGCTTTAAAAAAAACCCAAAAAACAAAAAAAACTTCTTTGCCCTTTTGAGAAGCCTCTTTAAAACACAAAAACATTCCTATTATCACTCAGATGAAACTGAGACGTCCTAAAATTATCATGCAAAAAATAGCAGAAACAAAACCAAACCCCAAACAGGGGAAAAATAAATATTCCTTTACAAGCAGAAGGATATTTACATGTGAGTGTGAGATGCCATTTTCCTACATCACATACCTTAGGTGGCAGATTTCATGGGGAGGGTTTTATTTTCCCTCTCCTGCCCACGAAATCTGGTCCTAAAACACCTTTTTTAATATCTTATTCCCTCCCCCCCCATAAGTGGAACATTCCCAAGAAAATATCTGCTTTCAATAATTCAAACAATCCTGAAAAAAATTAATTTCATAGAAAATAATAATTCCTGAGCAGTTCCAGCAATGTGTGATATTAAAAGAAATACATGAACAGACTGAGAACTTTATCACAGAATCTTCCAGGGAAAAATGGTTTCCTTATTACAGTGGACAGGGGTCACAACTGTGAAACACAGGGAACATACAGAGAACTTCTGCCACATACAGAGAGGTGTTTATAGGCACCCAGTAGCTAAAGATATATTTAAAGCATATGGAGAAAGAAAAAAAAAACCTGATGCCTTAAAAAAGGTTCTATTTCAACTTGTTTCTAAAAATTAACAAAACCATGAGTTTTTTAAGTCACTGTAAGCAGGTAAATAATTTAATTCAGATTATTCTGTGGTGTGAAGAGTGCATCAACCTGACTCATGATTTGAACACCAGCAAAAGGAACGTTGTGATAAAACCACAGCTGTCATCACCTCATTTTTTAATAATCCCTCAGGTCCTTTTTGGACTCTAAAGTTTTCTCCAGGACCTGGTGGTGTGTGAGAGAGTTTCCTCACCAGCTCTGGTCACAGGAGAATGCTTCAATGTAAGGTTGTCACAACAGCCCCAGTTGTTCCTTGGTTACATTTGTACCAGTAAATTAAAAATATTCAGAGTAGTTCTCTGACACTAGGGCCAAATCCTGTGGAATTGTCCACACAGAAATCAGTAAATATCCAACTTGCTTCATCTGCCTGTGGGGGATGCTCCTATTAACTCTCAAAATATACCCAGGAATTGTCCAGGAGGACAGGTTAGGGATCAAAAGAACACTTAACAACACCTTTCAATGACTATTTTTGTGTGCCTACAAACTGCCACTGTTTAATTTACTGAATTATGAGCCACAGGGGCAGCTTTTGCATATTCTTGAATTATTTGAAGTGCCACATGAATGAGCCAGTGTCACAGTTCACTGGGTCACACACATAAAGGAGTGGTGCATTTTACAGCTTGATAGATTTCCCTGCTTCAGCCTCACTGCTAGGTAAAACAAATTAATGCTTTTTTTTTCTCTAAACCACGGATTTACCTAAATAGGACAAAGCCACAACAATACCAACATAGATTAAAATGACTTCTTATATCAGAGATTGACTCAGCATCTCAAATGGCTCCTGGGGTAGGACAAATATCTCCTACAGCCTATCCCTGGCTCTCCTGGGAGTTAAATACTCTTTGATCCTGTCTGACAGACACCTCAGTGTCATCTTCAACATCCTCATGCCATGATATCTCACACTCAGGCTGTGGTCCACAAGTATTCTCAAAATTCCCCAAAAAAAGCATTTATTTTGCAATAAGGAAGACATGAATGAGAGATAACAGGAAGAAACTCTGGTTTACACCCAATCCTAACCAAGCTGGCAGTGCACAGCTGGGAAACTTCCCCCTTCTGCTGGTGCTGGTGTTCTGGTTACCTTGAGGAGAGAGGAGCTGCTCTGATAGAACCTGCCCTGAAACTTCCTTCCATCCTTTTCCATTCCTTGCCTTGAATTATTTTTAAATGTGTTCTGAGCTACAGGAAACATAAATTCCTTCCTCCCAGGAGAATGCTGAGAGCTTGCAGAGCTGTCACTTATTCCACAGGATTGGTTAATCGTTTGTTTAGTCTAGGGGGAAGAAGATTTTTATAACACCTTGGTTTGAAGAAGGGTTCCAGGAGCATGATTCCTTATTCCAGCAGTGGCTATATCACAGCTTATTGTACTTCTTATCACCTCCTTTGATAAAAGAGAATAGCTTATTTTAGAATAAACTGTCAGCAGCACTGAATAGAATCATAACCGCTGCTTCAGGCGTGGCGGGGACTCCGGAGATGAGCAGGAATATTTTTCATTCTCGGTGTTAAAGCAGCATTTCACTGGAGGATTTCAGTGCCCAAAAGACAAAAGAGGCTCATCAGCCCCCAGGGAGGGGAAGGCTGCAGACTGGTGCCTGTTTGGCACTCCACAGCCAGCACAGGATGTGCTTGGACACCGAAAGCTGCGCTCAGCGCCGCGCTCTGTGGCGCACGAGGAACCAACTTTGCTGCAAGCCTGGATTCCCACCAGCCCAAAATATCCCTGCAGGTTTGGGCTGCCTGAACTCCCAAATCCTCAGCCATGGGACAGCCCCAGCCTCCACCTCCTGGTGGATGGAGGTTTGCTCTTACAGGGAGGGTTATGGAGCCCACATACAAACCCAAGCCCCGGGGGCAGGATAAATGAAGGAAAGGTTCTCTGCAGGGGAGGAATTCAACATCTGTGAGGATTGCTGCACTCCTGCTGCTTTAATCAGAGCTGCCTGCCCTGCTCTGCCCAGCCTATGAGAGAGAAACCCTCATTAAAGAGTCATTCTCTTATATAAACAGATGACTTGGGATGCATAGTGATAGTTTTATTTGCCCCTGGTGGAGAAGACTTCAACATCCAGGAAAGGTATTCTACCCACCTGCCTTCTTGCAAGAGTTAACAAAACAGAAATTGGAATAATTACCAGTGCAGGCATCTCCATTCTCCCTTACCAATAGGATTTTCAGACCTGGGAAAAGTTTTATGACTTGTAAGGCAGAATTTAACCACTGGCTGAATTTAAAAAGATAATCGCTTGCAAAATCCTCAGAGGCAAAAGGAAAATAATAATAATAAGCCTTTTGTGTCCAATTTTGTGTCCAAAGAATTTGTGTCCAAACCACCACATAGCCTTATGGTGTTTTTTTCTTAAATTGCTAATACATCTATTTATTCACTTAATTCATTGTTAACACACTGCTTCATCACCTGAACACTCAAATGCACAAGAAGCAGCAGTGCCTCATAACCTTTGCAAATGGTTAAAAAAAGCCAATGTTACTCTGAAAAAGAAATGGGCTTTGACTTTTATTGAATTATAAAATCATTTTCTTCATTTTTTTCCCCTTCTTCTTTTGAAATCATACCAGGAACACATTTATCTAACTTTGGAAACCAATAGACTTACCTTGCATGAAGGAAAAAAATCTGTTTAAGGGTTGTTATTCTTCCTCAGAAGAAAATGGGAACAAATAATATGGTTTCAGACCAATTTAGTGTTGATGGGAATATTGGAATTCCTTGTATCCCCTCCCGTGATTTACACAGCCTTCTAGCAAATTACATCATGTTCAGCACAGTCTCAGATCAGGAATTACAAACAATACAACAAAAGCCTCCAGCACACAATGGTAAATACAGTTTGCAGTAGGTTACATGTTTCTAAAATTGTATTATTTTTACCTAAAGAATGACGCTTGGAAGAGATTTTTTTTTTCATTTTCCTTTTTATATGATTCCTTATCATATAAATAAAAACTAATAAAAGATGTATCTAGAAAATGGTGACAAGCAATTATCATCATCAATGTCTTAGAAAAACAACACATTTGCTGTTTTTTGGCATTTTCAGCTAGAAACAAAATGTCTCAACACTTTAATATGATATGTCAGCCTGACCAGGTATTTTCTGGGCAGCTTCCTGAAAGGATCATTTTTCTTTTTCTTTTCTATGGACTGCCAGGTTGGAATAACATTCACACATTTTGATAGACACTTTACACAATAAAATCAGTGTTTGCAGGAAGTCGATAGAGCAAGAGACTGGGAAGTCTTGTTCTATATCTGGTCTTCAGCTTAGGGGCCAAAACCATGAGGAATAATTATTTCTGCAAGACAGTTTGAGAAACTATTAATATATTTACTTCCAGGATAATAAACTACCAAAAAAATCTAAAGAATAAACAAAAAAAATAATAATTTTGCCAGTAAAGAGTGAAACAATGATAGAATTTTTAGTGTCTAGAGGAAGTTGCTATTTTCAGCCAACAAATATTTCCCACCAGGTTCAGTGCATCTGCTGTAGGTAATGAGGAGCAAGAAAACGAGGCGGGGATCACAGTCCAGAACCGGCACTGTGCTTGCACCTGCTGTGATACTGGGAACAGACAGCAAACCTCTTCAATACCTCTGTTTTTCAGATGTGATTGACAAGTTTAATTTATTTGATGTACTTCTTAGTTAAGGGAACAGCAGTGATGCAACAGAAGGATGGTGCAGAGTTGCCGTGGCAACAAAGCGCTCAAAGTCAAGGCATGAAACATGAAGGGACTGGATACAGAGGGAGAACTCTCCCTTGGCATGGGAGAAGGGGAAGTTTCACAGCAAAAGGCAAATTGCAGCAATATAGCACCACTCAGCCCTGACACTGCTAATACCCAGAGTATACAGCTCTGAACATCTGCCTTTACAGGTTTGTGAACACTGATAGCAGCCAGCAAATCGTGGCACACCTGGGAGTTAACAGCCTAAACCTGCATGATAAACCAGGACATCACTGCCCACTGCTGGGTCTTGCTGCTTGAAGCAATGAAAGCTGGAGGAATCCAGATTCCCCCTTTTTCCTGTTGTCCCTCTTGCCACAAGCTACCTGCCCTTACCACAGGTGGAGGTGTGAGTCCCCCCTGGATTCTTTCTAAGGCTGTGCTACACACTTCTCAATGCTCTATTTCCAAAGCAATATTCAGGACAGATGGATGCAACAGCTTCCATTTTCATTAGCTTCATAATCACTGGGAAGTGTCAGAAAAACACACTGTATTTTGAGCAAGAAAATGTTCATGGCAATGTTTTCAGGCCCCACTGGAAGTATTTCCTTGTAGCAGGCTCTTCCTTTGCCTCCTTCATTGGGAAATCAAATGCTAACCAGAAATGCTAAGCTGTGCATACTAATGGCAGAGAAATAATTGAAATACAGTACAGTTACAACAGTATAAACTGCAAGGGACTCAGCCATCTGGAAATATTGAAATCCCTCCATGTTTTTCATTAGTTTGAGTATATTCTTTGCTGCTGCCTGGCTGCACAGAAGGGAGCCCAACCTCCCCAGGGAGCACATCCCACCTGGGCTGCTCGAGGCAGCCCAGACACAGTGACACTGTGCAGGGCAGAATGTTCCAGAAAAGAGGAGGACTGACCTTTTCCAGCCACCAGCACTGCTCCAGGGAGGCCAATCACTGGAAAAGGATGAGAAGAAATGTCACATGAGAGGGCAGCCAGCTGACGTGGCCAGATGGGGAGGAAAAAAGGGTTTTAATTCAACATTTTTTCTCAAGCTCCGTTGTGTCTCATTGCACCTGCAACTTGCAACTGAAAGCAGTTCCTTTTTTACTGTTTATGTCTTCTTTGGAACTTCAGAACCATTTACAAACAGCATAAAGGAAACCACCACAACTGTGACTTACAATGTAATTATTTGTGCTGTAGAATTTGCTTCCATTATAAAACATCTGCCCAGCTTTTAAGCATGAATGTACCTTTGTTTCTGGAGTGCTTTATATAGTTTATGCAGCACTAAAGTTTAAGAGATCTTCTGTTCACTTTGCACATGGTTTTACAATGAGCAGTAATAATACCATTATATTTCCTCCATATATCTTTTTACCAGGACTGGAATTGGATCAATACTGTAAATTCAGCTGCTGCATCTCTCGATATAATGACCTCAACAAGCTGCATTAATCACTCATGGTCATATCAATAGTATCAGGCATCCTTGGAATGTCTCTTGGTATTTAGCTGCTCCCACTTTGGAGGGCTGTGCAGCTCATTCTGCAGCAAAAGTGTCTCTGCCAGGAGTCCCCTGAGCACAACAACTCACCAAAATCCAATAACTCTATAGGCTGCACACTCTTTTAAGTTCTTATTAACTTCTCATACTCATGTCCATTGGAGGGCTCTGAGGTGAACAATTCTTACACCACTGAGGTGGACAATTCTTCCACTGAGCACCACAACCTTCTCTGCACGTGAGGAACCTGGGCACAGCACCCTGAAATGTCTTTACCCCAACATCACTAAGCAATTCCCCAAAAACCAAGAGTCTACATGAGTGAAATAAGTGGAGTACATCTCCCTGTGCACAATCAGGACCCAGCACAGGATCTCAGAGCCCAAAAACACCTCCCTCAGACTGAGCCACTTCACCCAGCACTTCACTCAACCCAAGCACACCGTGTGCTCAGCCAGGAATTTGGTAAAACAACTTCACAAAACACAGGCAGCACAAATCTGCAGCTGAAGACATTTCTGCTTACCCTACCTCACTATTTTAAATCTCAACCTGTATTTAATGCTGGGAATTTCAATATCCATGTTCTCTTCTCTCCTGGTAAAACTTCTTAGCATAGTTCATTGGAAATTCCATTTTATTCTTTTGGTGATCACCAGCCCAGTTTCTTTAAAGAAACTGAAAAGCAATCAAGTATTGAAATTACCCAATGCCTGTTCCTTCTTCTTCTGTCTTTCTGTTTTCATTAAAAGCATGGAGGAAAAAAAAATAGAAGCATAAATACTTGCAGTCAAACTTTATCAAAAAGAGAACTTGTTAGAAATTAAACTTGACTTTATGGCAAATGATGGAAAGGCCTAATTATATAAAGACTAAAACACTTGCTAACAAAACAATTTATAAAAAAATAAAGATTGCAGGTAAAACTACAAGGCAAATATCTAATTTTATGTCAACACAACCACTCCACACTTTTCAATGTTCCATGATATATTAATAACTATATGTACTGGGTTTATTCTCTACAGTGGAACGCATGCTAAGACACCTCTTCTTTTAAGATTGGTGGTAACTAATTACTCTTAGCATATCTTTCCTTTGGAGTTTCAGTCAGGTTTAAAATAATTACACACCTCAAACAAAAATTATTTGTCAAAGCACCTATTATTTTCTTCAGAATTCGAGTGAGAACTTACCTGTAAAAACAGCTTGAAAGAAACATTTCCTTCACTAGCTTTAGTGAACTTCCTTTGATTGCTAAGTTTAAGTGAAAAATGTGTCATTAAAAAAAACCTGCTTCTATTTAATCAAATTCAGTTTACTATTCAATTGCATTTAAGTTAAATTTCCATTTGCATGCATACAGCTGGACAAATTCCAAGTAAATAAAATGAAGAAAAAAAAGTTACCCTATGAGAACACAAAAATGAGGGCTCTGAATAACCTACAGAACTCAGCATTCTCCTAAAGAACAACTCTGAGTTGGACACAGATCTTAAAAATACTGTAAAACAACATTTATTCAGGGAAAAAAAAAAAAAAGATGAAGCATAGAGTTTAACCAAGAGTTCCAACAAACCTTTTAGAGGGAATAGCACCTACACCCTGTGTTAGGACCTGCAGAGCAAGACCTGAAGCCCCTGGCCCTGCCAGCCACTCAGATAAAGTACAGAAAAGCACCTTTTTCTTATGGCAGTGCAGCAAACCTGGGAAGGAATTCTTTTCTCCCTGCACTTGGCTGTGACTGAAATGCTGCCAGGAGCCATCACACCCCTGGCTGGGCTACATTTGCTCCTCTCTGCAAAGCTTTGGCTGCAGGCACACAGGCAGGAGGGGGCTCCTTTGAAAAGCTAGGGTAGTTTCCTGAAAATCAAATAAAAGAGGGGTGGAGGGGAGACACATCTCTGTGGCAGAATGCTGAAAATACAGCCAAAGTGGGACTGAAAATGTCGCTTTTCCATTCCCACTCCTGGGGAAGTGCCACAGCTCCCAGGAACACGAGCTGAAGTCCAAACCTAAACAATCTCCATCCTGCCAAGAGGAACCTGCAGCTTCCTGCCCCTGCCTGCTGCAGCCAACCCTGCCATTGCAGCTCCTCCAGCTGCCAAAAGAAGGGATGAGCAGGCGAGTCCAGCTGCTGGATAAGGGAGGGATCCGGCCACGATTCCTCCGCTCCACGCTCCTGGGAGAGCCGTAATCGGCACTCGAGCTGAAACTCTTGCAGGATCCTTTCCTCTCCACCACTTGCTTAGCTTGGAAATTAAAAGAGGCTGTTGGCAGCAAGTTATATGCACCAGGAAGGCTGTGAGAGGAACTTGAGCACGCTAAATTGCAAGGAATAATTCTGTGACAGCTTAACAGAAGGTAATCGCGAAATTTGGAAAGTAAGATTGGGTAAAAGGACAAGAGGACAAAGCCCTTCTCTCTGCTCTTCTCATAGAGTTTCCTCCTTTATAAGCATTCCCATAAAATCTCTGCTTGAGGAGGGGAATTTAGAAGTGCCTAAGACACTGTGGCAATTTCTGCATGAAGACATGTGCATTAAAACCAAATCTCTGGGCTTGAGTTTAATTCAAAACCTGTACAAAAGCCCAACGTGCCTCTCATTTCCATGCCAGATTGAATGCCTCTTTGATGGCAATTACATGCACTCAAATGGACAAAAGACTAGATTTTATGTTAAAAGATGTCTTTGTAAACACAAAATCCACTTTTCATACAGACCCTTTCTGCAGAATGTCCCTACCAAGAGCTAAGCACATATTTCTAGTTTGCTAGTGCTCCAAAAACCCCATTATCTGAGGAAGGGAGTTTCCCTCCTTATCTTCAGTTGCAATTTGAAAATATGTCTTGTCTATTTTCTTATCTTTGCAGCTTTAAATCAATTTTAGCAGCTTGAGAGAAACGTGGATACTTGGTGCAAAGATGAAGGCATTGGCAAGAGGCTGAGAAAACATACTGGAGCCAGCCAAATACCTGAAGAGAGGGAGGAGAAGGAAGGAGGCCAAGAGCAGAAAGGGAGAGGGGCAGATGTGCACATACACTGCACACACAGTCCAGGTTCAGATAAAAACCACACTCTATGTGATAAGCCCTGTGCTATTTTGTGCTAAACAGAAACATGGTAAGTGGCATCCAATGGCACAAATCCCTTCTCCAGGAGCAGTGCTAATCCCTAAACTCTCAGGCACCTGAGAGACTCCACACAGCCCTACTAAGCTACAAGAGCAGAACAAACTGAGTCTTTAATTTCATACAAATAAACTAATTTGAATTGCTGCTTCTCCCCCTCACCAACGCACATTCCTGCACATTTCTTGTTGTGCTTAAACCTTATGATCCTCAGGTGGCAAATTAAGGGGGAGAAGATTCCTCACATTTGACTGCAATTCATCTCACTTTCCTGCTCAGTTCATAAAAGTGAGAGGGGAAGACACATTTCACCTACCACCTCTTGCTCATTTCTTTTAAAAAGACAAATGAAACAGATTTAAATTGCATTCATGGAATGCCACGCAGAAGAGCTTGCTTTTGCCACCAGCACCTGAATGAGATGGAAAGTATCAACAGCAAACACATTCTTATCTGAGTTTTGGTATTACCCACCTGACACCATTAGTCAGTAGTTGATTTGAGCAAAATAAACCTTATTTTTCCACAATCTTTTGATAGAAATAATATCTGAAGGTAAAAATCTTATCCGTGGGGGTTCTTTCTCTTCTTACAGCAAGCAGCCAGTATATATTTTACTTGGTATAAAAGAGCTTCAACCCACCTGCTCCCCTCTGCCTTTATTTCCAACTTCCCTCACGTGGCTGCTCCCTTACCTGCCGTGATTGCAATTGGTGCCATAAAACAGCACAGCAAAGAACTTTTACAGGGGGATTTACCGCCGGCGGCAACAACAATAGAGACCTACAAACACCACAAGTGAAACTAATCACATTAACCCCAATAATTACAGCTGACAATGAGTACAGCTGTGAGCCAAATTGATCTCACAGGGGTGCCCACAATGGCTTTGTCCCAGCTGGCACCTCACAGAGCTCGGGAAGCAGGGGGCAGAATAAGTGGGAAGTCGCTTTGCATCCGAGTTAGCGTGGCAAGGATAAAATACTGTCTCCTGAGGTGGCAGAAATTGAAGGGAAAGCAAATCCTCAGCAAAAGCCCTGAGACTTCCAGATCCAGTCTGTAAAGGAAGGGCCTGCCCAGCCTGGCTGCACGGGGTCAAAAATCATCATTAAGCCCTTTTTGCTTATCTTGCTCCGAATGCTGTGTCTGACACAGAGGCCTCCATTCCATCACTTCCCACAGGAGCTGAAAGAGATGCTGTCTGAAATGCCTGGGTCTATCCACAGCCTGGACACAACTGAGCAGAGCACATTTCCACAGGGCTTATCAAGATATTGATTTGTGAAATATCTTTGTGTCTCGCAGAACTGATTTTCCACGGGCTAAAGCCCCTCAGAAAGATTAGCATGGCACAAGGTGGGGGGACCTGAATTAGCACTTTATCTGGATGAGGAATAAAATTAAACAACCCCCCTGATGGCCTCTGCTCCCAGTGCTCCCATTTGCTTCAGTGAGCACAAGGTCTGAACCCCTGAGTATGATCAGAGTAATAAAACATTTTCCAAGCTTTCCACACCAAGGGTTGTGTCTGTGTTTGTTGTTTGTTGCTGCTGCTCTTTGCAGCTTTTCACTTAAGTAAACTCAGAAATACTAAAAATCACCTGTGAAGGAGCTATGTAACATTCAGTTGAACAAAAGGTCCTGTTAGGTCAGCATTGCAATGAATTTTATTTTGTTTCATTTTAGACCTTCTTAACAAGGCACCAAAAGTGCACTTGTGGGTAGAAAACCAAACAATGAAGGACCAGGCTCTGCAGAAATAATTCATTTATAACCTTGGAACAGCAGGCCATAATAACATTTTTAGCAGATTACAATGTATATCCTTGCTATACATTTAAAATGCTCCTTTATCCAGGCAAGCAGCTATTTCAGCTGAAATTTTGCAACTCTGCTATAAATAAATTGCAATACAGAGTTCCTAAAAAGACCATTCCAAGGATAACCATCTTCAGTGTTTAAATAATTCTTACAGGAGATGGCTGGGTCTAAAGGACACAGAAATTTTTGTCTTCTAGAAGAGAAGGGTGGAAAGAGAGACCCAAAAATGCATCAGGACAGAGGCAGATTATCAGGAGCAAAGTCTGGAGGCAGAGGGGACAGCTCAGGAGAAAGACAAGATAAAGCATTAGACATTTTCAACAAGGCCAGAAGAATGCAAACATGCTTTTGCAGGGCAAGAAAGGTCTGTTTTTACCCTGCTTTTTTCCACGCTGGAAGGTTGCAGGATGGGAAAGAAAACAGAGCTGCAACAGAAAACGCTGCTGACCTCCACAACGAGCCTGACCTCTGCCAGTGTGAGGAGGGAAATGAAGAATCTTAACGAGGTAAGAGGAAAGCCAGTCATCCTGGTGCAGTGGCTCCTCCTGGGAGATCAGCTACAAAGCAGCTTTCACTGCATTTTGCAACTTTATTTGAATTCATCCCGGTTTATCTTGGGAACAAAAAGCAGGGCTGTTCACACTGAGACACAATTTGTTTGTGAATTATTTTTTTTTTCCCCCTCACATTTTGCCCTGAAGAATTAAGGAATGTACATGTAAATCCTGGCAGCTGTAGGACAGTTCTGGGGCAGAGGGGTCTGGGGAGCCTGGGCAGAAGGCTGGGGACAGGGAGGTGGCTTGCAGGAGGAAGACAGGGTGACAGGTGGCTCAGAACAGCCCCTTGACAGTCCAAGACACAGCTCAGATCCATCTCTGAGCTGGAAAAAACTCCATTTCCTGAGAACCTGGGCAATTAGGTCAGACTGTGCTAGAACAGGATCTTCCTTTCTCACTCAGCTCTCACCACGCAGACCCAACTGTGAAACTTCTGTCTGTGGCACTGGATTAAAAAGGCCTTTTCCCTTCCCCTGGCCTGTTCTCCTCCCTGCTGCTGTGGGGAGCTGTCCCTCAGCATCCCCACAGTTCCCCAAATCCCCCATTTACACCAACTGGGAGCTGCAAAGGTCCCAGCCCTGCAGTGCAGCACACAAGCATTTAAAAGATCAAAACTCTGATCATGTGCCACTCCCCAAACCTGTGATCACTCCCCAAACCTGTGATCACTCTCCAAACCTGTCCTCTAGCCCTCTTTAATTTATTGTTATAAACATACACTGGAAGCCACACAACATAGACATAAAAAAACCCCTCACCCTCAGAAAAATAACCAGAAAATTCCCACGTGGACAGATTCTGCCACACATGGCCTGGAGGTGAATGCAGACACTTTATTGTCAACATTACCATTCTTTTCACTTTTATCTATTGTTTCCTTTTTCTATGTCTCTTTCAGAGGCAGGGAAGCAAATCTAAAAATAAAGCCCTTTTTTTGCTTGAAAAAGGTTACTCACTGGTAGCCCTTTTTAATCTTATCCCTTTGTTGCCAGTCAGCTGCTCTTCTAACACAACCTGGATTTTATAAAAGAAAGCTGAAAATGGAGGATAAAACTTTGTTTTTCTGAAAAAGCATCCTTCATAGAAAAGCTACAGAAATTATTAGATTTCAGATGCTCTACCCATTTGAAAGTTGGACATGATTGAACTGAACAAAGCTGCTTTTTAGGCTCTGGAACTTGCTGGGTTATGGGGGTTTGAGTTTGGTTTTTTTTTTCAATAAGGTGGGAATTTTCATGTAATTTCCAATTTAATCGGGTGAAGAATACTAGCCCATCACTTTGCTCCCTTGTGCATTTCCTTCTTAGGCCTCTCTGTGACCATTTTCACAAACACACTCTTTTTTATAGAACCACAGAATCATTTGGGTTGGAAAAGACCTTTAGGATGATCAAGTCCCACTGTTTTTGTCTCTCACTCATCTGTGACAGAAATATATCATTTTAAAAATGCCCAAATCCTGTGGTGTTCCCTGCAGGGCAGGGGTGATGAACCAGCAGAGGACCTCTCTGCTCTCAGCATTATTCCACCCCCAGCTCTGGGGCTCAGGAAGCTCAGTGAGCTCCATCAGGCACTGCTGATTGTCCCACACCACAACATCCTGCAGGACAGGAGTGAGAAGCAGAGCTCTGCAGCATTTCTTTCTCATTTCCCCCTCTTTTTGCACACAGAGTCTTCTCTGAAGTGCAGAAAATAGCACAGGAATGTCATCTTTGTAATATTACAAAGATATATTTATACAGCACAAGAGTGGCACACACAGAAGTGCTCCAGCCAGGCATGACCTGCAGTGGTCTTGATTCCTTTCCAAATTTCACAGAGGTCAAAACAAATCCAGCACCTCAGCAGGGGTGAAACACTTGATCCTGCCTAGCCACCTCTTCATCAGTGGCACAAGGAACCATTCAAATTTTCATTCCCTGTTTGAACTTCAGGAAATCCAGTGCTATGCTCTGGTGACAGTTGTTTTTGCTTTGAGAAACACCAGGGTTGGCAGAACCCAAGGCCCTTTTTCAAAGCCTGATGCTGATTTAATTTGAAAATTTGCATCATATCCCCTCCTCAAACAACTCATTCACCTCCCTGGGGGCCCTGTGCCCTGGCAATCCACACAGGGCAGTCCTTTAGACAAAGTGATGCCAAGAAGGGCTCTGGTGGGGGTCAATACTAGCAAGCTGCTGCCTGAAAAGGTTCTTTTTTGTGCCATTTAGCCTCCACCTGTTCTCAGAACCTCGTGGTGGGTGCTGGACACTTCCCTGCTTGCTGGAGCCAGGCTGTGCTCAGCAGCAGTGCCACAGAGAGAGTTCACACAGTGCAGCAGGTCCCACCCTTCTGAGCCAGTCTGAAAGATTAAAAATCACTGGGATGGATCCAGGGTGGCCTTGCTGGATGAGCCCCTTGGAGCAGAAACTCCAAGCTCAGTTCTGTGTGGCCATCAGACACAAAGGGTTTGGTGAGATGACTCTCATGTGCACTGCTGTGATGATTTTGGTGTGCAAAGTTTTCCCAGCACCCTGTTTCCCACAGGGAGACTGCTCAGCAGTGCCAGCCCTCTCTGCTTCTGAAAATCAATTACTTTTCCTCTTCTTTATGTGCCAAAAACTGCTTATGTGCATGGTCATGAAGAATACCAAATATCAAGAGGCCAAGCCTCACCATGCACCACCAAACCCCTTTCAGGTCCAAAAAGTTTCAGCCAGATGCCTTTTATCATTATTGAAAAGTTAACAGGCATAGACAGTGAGGCTTGCAAGGCTTCATGATGAACCCAAAGCCTTGAGATGTGCTTAAGATGGCCCTAAAAAAAAGAAAAATAATTAAAATCACTTCTGTAAGTCCTGGGTTCACCCAGTTTGATGCCAGTGTGACCCCCAGGACAGACAGTGGATGATTGCCACACAAAATAACCCAGTCCTGTGCTACAAAGACAAAATTCTCCACAGCAGAGTGGCAGAAACAGGCCACAGCTTCCTTGGGAACCAGAGACTCAGGAGTTCTGAGCAGATACTTCAGTTCCTCAGGAGCTCAGGGCCAGGCAGGCACCAAGGCAAGGAAGGAAATTCTTCCCTCTGCAGGCCACTCCTCACTCAGAATCCCAGCATGGTGTGACTGGAGGGCTCTAATGAAAACCAAAACAGATTTTGCTGTTCTCTGCTCTGGGAAACAACACAGGAGCTCTCTACTGAATAAACAGACCTGTTAACCAAGTCCCAATCACACAACCAAAACCCCACCTGCTGATCTGTACCTGCCATCACATTAAAGTTGATGATAATTGTGTTGAACAGGTGTGTAAATCAGGGTAGAATCTGACCTGCCAGATCTCTATTATTAGGGATGCTAAAAAACTCAGCTTGACTCTCAGACTCTGGCTGGGATCTGCATTTCTGCCCATTAAAGAAACAAATTCTTTGTCCTTTAGGCTGTCCAAATTGTGAATCAGAATAAATAGGGAAAAAACCCATAGTACCTAAATTCTCCTTTTATGACACCAAATACAAATACACCTATAGAAAATCTGGGAAGAGGGGAGAATTATCAACTAAGCCTGGGCATACAATGTGAACAAACACTGTTAAGAAGAAGATTTTCAGCAGGAGCCATTATTCAAAGATATCACTAGCACACAAAAAAGCAGGAGTGGATATCTCACACATCCTGCTTTTATTCACAATTAATGATGTTTCCCTATCTAGACAGAAAATGTTTAAATCACATTTTCAGTGCTAGGAAAAGAGCAATTTAAGCACTTTGTGGCATTTCAGAAACCCTGATGTATCACACAATGTATGTGCCTTTCACATCCCCTGTTTTGATGGACACAGCTGCCCCACACTTCATTTTCTCCCACTCTGCAGCCAAAATTTGCATGGTTGCTGTTTACAGAGAAGAAAAGGCACCCATTCTCCACACTCCCTCCACAGCAAAAGCCAAAATATATTCCCACTGTTGAAAAATTTTGTCCCCACCTCAGTATCTCTCATGTTTGAAGATCTGCAAGATGCTTATTTGAGAAAATGTGCAATATGAGAAGGAGCATTATTAAAAGACCTCAAACCAACAGACCAGGGAAGGATATTTTAATACCAGTGTTTCTTGACAATTAGGGGAATTGGACAGAATAGCAGATAATTTATTAGCTCTATTCCAACCCCCTGTCCCTGACACTGCAGTTTCACAGTGTGTTAGAACAAAACAAGTGGATGAATTCGTGGCATCTCCCAGCTGTGCCCCAGAGCCAACCCAGAGAGGGCCCAGCAAACCCCATGGCTCAGGTATCCCTGACACTGCTCCAGCTGCACAGGATAAATCCAACCAGCCCTATCTGGAGCCATTCCCATCAATGTCACTCACAGCTACATCAGGGATTTGCATAATTGAAGCTACACCAGGGACTGAGGTCCCAAAGGAGGCATGATCTGTCTCTCCCATGCAGACACTGAAAATTACACCAGCCTATTTTAATTCTGTGTATCTAAACCTCCCGTGGCATTTAGAGCCATCTATTTAAAGAGCAATAAAGTGGTTGGCAAATAACTACAAAACTTGAAAAAAAATCTGAGAAAGGGAAATTTGCAAATGTTAAATCCAACTCTCTTTTCGAGATTCCCTAAATTCAGTTTTTTGAATATAGACAGGAAAATCAAAACCATTAACTGCAGAGGAAAGGTCTTCAGTAAGGAGTCTCTAATCTGATTGAATGACTGATTTTTATCTGAAAAGCTCCCACATAAAATATTTCTCTATGATTAATAAGTAATTACCATGCATTGTTACCAATAAGAATGTCTCATGATGCAGGGTATAGATGTATTAAACTCACAGACAATGAACTGAATCACAAAGTCCTTTACAATGACTTTACAGGAATTATTGTTCCAAGTTCCCTTCAAAGCAATTGGCTATTCCTGGAATTGTGCTTTTTCTACTTTTAGATGTCTTAATTGGAGAAAATAGGCAGAACAGAAACCATCCAAAAGACTCAAAATCAAATTCAGATCAATTCAGTTGTTTTGTTCTAACACACTGTGAAAATAAAGTGTCAGGGACAGGGGAGCTGGAATAAAGCTAATAAATTATCTGCTATTCTGTCCAATTCCCTAATTGTCAAGAAACAGTTGTATTAAAATATCCTTCCCTGACCTGTTGGTTTGGGGTCTTTTAACAATGCTTCTTCTCACATTGCACATTTTCTGAAATAAGCATCTCCTTGCAGATTTTCAAACTTGGCTTTTTTAGTGCTGAGGAGGAACTCCAAGAGTTGTGGTTGACATTTCACCTCCTGCAGCCCAGAACCTTTATTCTACTGGAAAAGTGCTGACTCCCATTTTCTCACTTTTAAACAACAACTCTTTAAATTATTAACGGTATTTTTCTCTCTTACTTAAATTTAACAATTTTTATTCTCCAGTGCTTGCATACAACTGCTTTTATTCTTGAGACTGGTGGAATTCTAAATGCATGGATTCACTCAGTAAAAACCCTGCCTTTTAGTTACCCAAAGCTTCAATAATTCCAGAGCTGAATAACAAATCATCATTTTAACAGACATGCTGAATTAGTTTATCCCAGACATAGTCATTACTGCAGCCACAGTGACAAGGTAAGACCAGGAAATCAGTTCTTCAGACATCTGTAAGGGAATTAAAAATGCTTTCCTTGAGCTGTGATACTCATGAATTTGTTTGTCTTCTTGAGTTTTAGTGGCTAGAATTTCCTTGTGCTTTGTTTTCTTTCAATAATTTATGGATTCCTTAGAGCATGGAAAATATCAGGGCCTGTGATTAAGTCAAATCATGGTTCACTCAATAAAATATGATTCAGAATTATTGCCAATCCTTGAAATATCTTTAATTTTTAATTTAATTTGCAATTTAAGATTAATATCCAAAAGAGAAGCTATTGAAAAGGAGTGCCACTAAGAAAATATCAGCCCTCTGAAGACAGCTGTTTATTAATGTTACATGTAATTTTCAAAGCAAATCTTCAAAATTAGATACACAGAAATTTGGGTTCTGAAAAAGGAGAAAAGTAAAAAAAGCAAAGCAGAGATAAAGATGTTTTGATGTAGAGCAGTGTCTGCCTATGCAACAGCAGTATATTACATTTAAATAATATATAGACACTGTGTAAATGCACTTTAGTTATTAGCATTTTAGAGGAGACTGTGGCTGGAATAAGTTGTCATTATGTGTCAGCACAGTATTTTACAGAATTCCTTTAATGGGGATTTAAATGTGGACATGCAGTGGGTTTTGTCATGCACAAATACATAAAAATAAACTACAGGAAAATGCTGTTGTATTTATTAAGTTCTAACTAATAAATTTAAAGCAAAAATAACAGTGTTTTCTTTTTTGACTTCTCCCAAAACCTGCTGTGACCATTTCTACCTCAGCTATATATAAATACAAATAACCTTCCTCTTTGAAGGCAGACACATGAAAAAAAACCATCAAAGTTTAAAATCTAAGAACAAATCATACCACACTTACTCACACAGGACAGTGATTTACTATTTTGTGTCTTTCCCTGGAAGAAATTAATTACTTGGCACCAGACACCAGAGTTAAGCCTTTTATTTGTTTTGAGAACACTCCCAAATGGTCAAAGTCCCAGTTCACTGTGCTCCACTAATAATTAGAAATACTTCTACTTAAAACAAAGCAAGGATGGACTAAGTCAAATCATAGAGATCCATCCTCTGTAAACCTCTCCATCCTGTCCAATGGGGATAGAAATCATAATAAATACAGACTCTTTCATGAGAAATTGGCTCCCTTCTGCTTGCCACAGGCACTGCTTTTAGAAGACCTTTTCATCCAATATTTCAGCAGCTCCCTTAAAACATCCATGTAAACGTTGAGCTGAGGGAGTTTGAAAAGCAACTCAGATCATGAGAAAAAAAGCATCATTTGGGTTGTCCCAGATCACACAGGCTGGGCTGTGGCATTTCCAGGAGGATCCACACACACCTCGGTGTGGTTTTGCTCAGGGCTGGGTGGAGCAGTTAAGTACATCATTAAGCACTTCATTAAGCACTTCATTAAGCACATCATTAAGCACTTCATTAAGCACATCACACACCCTTTTTTGGGAGGTCTCAGCTGGGGTCTCCAGGGCGAGGCAAAGGATGGGGATTTCCACAGGGCTCCTGCTTCCAGCAGATAATCCCAGTGCTTTCCACACCCAGCTCTCAGGACTCTGAGCATCCCCAACTCTGGGACCCACAGCACTCAGCTCCAGAGGCAGATTCCCACAGCCAACCTCTTCCCTGGTTAAAATGACACCTTTGAGGACAAACTCCTTGGAGCAGGGCTCCAACTGGAATATTTTCCCTAAGAGCAGCATGGGGAAAACTTATTGCTGCCCCCCTCAGTGTGAACACACCGTGTTACCCAGAGCACAGCCNTGGTTCAAAAATGAAGGGAAAGGGGAAAAAAAGTGATGTGTAAACAATTAGTGTATCTGTGACAAAGTCTCAAGCAACTGGGCTGATCTGCCTTCTGCTGCTTAATTAGAACACTCTGTTCAGCATGTACTGTGTCCCCAGTAAGAAATGCCTCCAAAGCAAATTGAAAGGAGAATAATAAATCTTGCTCTTTTTTTTTCTCCTCCAGATACACAAATCTCTCTCTACACCCAATATATACACATGTAGGGGGAGAGAGAAGACAAAAAAATAAAGTTGCAGGAGGAAAACAGCAAGAGCCATCACGTTCATATTTTTATCTCTCTGAGAAATTAACTTTGCAGGGCTACAGAGCTGGTGGCAGCCTGCACAAGGACAGAGTTTGGTGAATAATTCAGACACAGGAATTTCTAGATATGTCTCCCAATTTTGACATTGTGCAGATCAGTTAACTGTACTTGCATGGCTGAGAAGAAAGCAGTGAAATGTAAACCAATTTGTGTAAAACTTTGAAAGGACATCCATGAAAAAAATGTATGCAGCAATATATATCTATTTTGTCATGTCAATAATTTTATAACAATTCTAATGCATTTCAACACTAAAGAGAAATCTTCTACCTACTATGTCTTGCCTTTTATTTTTTTCCTGCATTTGACTCGAGTGGGAGCCAGCTGTAACACCTGAGTGTTTTTTCTTACAGGTCATAAAAGCAATAACAAGAGGTTTGGGCTTCTCAGCATTAATATATCCTTGTGCTTCTCAAAATGGCCACACTATAAAAGATGGTGCTCACCCAGCAAGGGAGAAAAAAATGTTGCTGTATTAAGGCAGAATAGTTTACAAAAGCAGTGAGACACCTAAAGTGACACACAGCTTGTGTTTATAAAAATTCATAAGCATTTCAAGTGCACTCCTAAAGGAATCGTGGAGATGCTGCAACAAATTATTACATAATATAATTAAACACAAAAACCTGGAATAGCAAAATAGCATTAAGGGACAAATTTTCATTGCTGTAGCAGTGGCAGACTGCAAGCAAAGAACCCATTAGAGGTAATGGGAGCTGAAGTTATAATCTACCGTGCAGTGTCAAAAATAATATCCCTGTGGCTTTGGCTTAAACTGGCAGAGTTAAGGCAGCAACCTGATTTCTAAATCTCCCCATTGTGTGCAGACAGGAACCCTCACAATGTGCCTCTTTCCCTTCTAGCCCTCAAACATATTTTTTTCTAAAAAAATCACATTTGAGCATAAAGAAGGGAGGGAGGATCAGGCATGTTATATACGGCTGTGCATCTCCTTTGCCTTTGTTGGTATAATCAAGATTTTACTTCATTTCAGCATGGCTAGCACTTAGAGCAAAGTGCTGCCACTGAGAGTTCTGATGCTTCTCCCTCCCTACCTCTGGATAAATCACCTTTGCACTGGTGTGGATGAGCTGTTAGCAAGGTGAAGGAACCCTAAAACCACCCTGCCCCTTTTGCAGACACGAATTGCACCACCAGGCATCCCCCAGTGCTGGCAGCTGCATTTCTCACATGAAATTTGTCCTTTTTTCTTTGTGCCCCTCAAGTTCCTGTCACCTGCTGTCACAGGTTCTGCTGCCACCTCAGCTGTCTCAGGGTCCTGCCAGCTTTAAGCAGACCCCATGTCCAAACAGAAATTCTGCAGCCCAGCTCCAGTCCAAACCCACCAGCTTGGGCTCTCTCCCACCCTTCACTTCCACCTGCCAGCTCCAAAATGCTGGAATAAAAACCCTGCTGTGTGGAATCTGGACAAATACAGAGGGTTTGTGCCAGTTTTCATCATTCCCCAGTGTTTGGAGGAACGTGGCTGTGGGACTGCTGGAGCAGAGCCTTACCTGGGAGAGGAGCTGGGCTTTCACACCTACAGGTGCTCAGCAGGATGGAGTGTGCTCTCTGCAAACCTGCAGGTGACACCAGAGAGGGGGGGCTCGAAGGCAGGGCAACTTTCAGGGGTAACCCAACAAGCAGGAGGTAAAACCACCAAAAAACTGCATGAAGTCCAAAAAAAGACAGCTGTAAAGCCCAAAATGTGGGTTTGGACCAGTGCTGTGAATCCCTTCAGGGAGGGACTGGACTGGCTGGGCAGCAGCTCTGCAGAAAACAACCTCGAGGTCCTGCTGGGTGAGTATGAACCCCTCACTTGAATCCCCAAATTTCTGTGCTGTTCTCCCTTGCTAGAAGCTCACAGCAAAGCTACCTTATCCACATAATGTGTTATCTGCTCTCCTTTCCATCCAAAGGTGGCAGGGAATTAATCCCACTTCATGTCAAGGAAAACACACACAAACAGCCCTCTGCAGCAGCTCTGATGGCACCAGCCATACAGAGGAAGAAGCAGAGCTAGAAAACAAGAATTACTGGCTGGCAATCCCATCATTTATCCATTCAGCCATGATGATTTTCCATGAAAACCTTGTCTTGCCTGCAACCGCTGTCGAGATGTGTTTTACCAGCTGATAATTCTTGGCACCACTGTGATGCAGATTATGCTAATTTATTAATAATGTGCTGGGCTAGGAATAAATTATGTGTAATACACAAAATTATGCTGGTGCAGAGCAGCCAGCTCTAACACAACAGAAAAAGAAATAACTTCTGGCAGAGGAGGTGTAGTAATGTAATAATTGCCACACAAGTGATAACCACTTGGACAAAGGGGGTTTTAGGAAAGAATTGGCTTTTTCATGAATGTTTGTAGAGGATTTAGCACTGTCCATAATCCAGCCTGCTACATACTGTTGTGGTCCAAAGAAATTTTAGAAAAAAAGAAAATAAAGAAGACATAAATACAAAATTGGAGACATATTAAAACCTTTTCTCCAATACAGAGGGACACAAAGAGCAGAATTCATACAGTAGAGGAAAAGGTTTGCTACACCTCCTCCTCCTCCTCCTCCTCCT
Organism: Notiomystis cincta; assembly: GCA_013398075.1. Classification (NCBI taxonomy): domain Eukaryota; kingdom Metazoa; phylum Chordata; class Aves; order Passeriformes; family Notiomystidae; genus Notiomystis; species Notiomystis cincta. Next base: position 30,243 of record VZRX01006296.1, read on the forward strand.
CCTCCTCTTCTTCTTTTCTGACAATCTTGACTGAAAAAAAATTAATAATTGAGTAATGAGAATGAAGATTTCTGAGTCAATAGTCAATAAAATTAATTAACTCTGTTTTCAGTGCAAGGCATTTTTGGATTTGGAATTCTGTTCAAGCCACTTTTATGCTCCCCTATAAAAACTAATTGCAAGCAACAGCATGAATGTGACTAGGACAATAAAGAAAGGGTTTGAAGGTATTGTCCTGGCTCAGCCATTCTGTCATTTCTAAAATGTTGTGGGCCTTCTTGTCCAGCAGATTCAAAAGCTCACTCAAAAAAAGCAAGTCCTTGTGACCTAGGCTTATCTCCCAGGGAGAATACCAGGAATCCACCAAACCTGGTAATTCTCTGTAGTGAAAGGGTCAAGTACAAAGTCATGTTTCACCTGAATTCCATTCTCTCCTGGAAAATAAAAAGGCTTCAGATGAACTGAAAAAAGGAAGAAAAACCCCAGAGTAACCTGTGTACTAAGTCAAGGGGCAAAGCCTATAAATACCAGCCTGAAAGGATGAGAGGATCCTGTGATCTTTTTGAAGATTCCTGGGGTGACAATTCCACTTTCTGCATTGCTCCTGCCACCAGCTGGCTGTTAATTGTTTGATTGTCCTCTGCTCTTGCCTCTGGAAACATCTCTTAACACTTTGTGTGCTGAGTGTTGTAATTATCAATTACAAATTAAGGGGTACAGAGAGGAGTTGATGGCAGAAGCTGAACACACCCAATAAATAACACATAATACCTCCCCTAACAGGTTCAAATGGTGCCTCCAGGAAAGTAAATGGCAGCACAAAGCATTTCATCCCACTTTTTGGTACAGCTCCATCCACTGGAGCTGCACCAAAATCCATCCATCCATTTCTTGCTTCAGAAAAAAAGCAAGAAATCCAGGTGATAAAACACTCTAAACCCCATCATCCTTGGGTTTTCTAGGTGGCACCTGCTAGAAGAGGTGCAAAAATTCCTGCTGACTGGGGCCTCTGTGTCTGTGACCACATGGCAGCAAGGGAGACTCACATTTCACTGAGACAACTGGAAAGAAAATAATTTTTAGCTCTTGACTCTATTTTTAAGCATTTCCACAGCACCATTCACTGTGGTATCAGTGAAGAGGCCCAATTCTAAAACTGAAAGTCTTCCCAGACAACCATTATTCCCCTGGGTCATTTATACACAGGGCAACATTTGTCATACCTCCTTTAGAGTATGCAAAAATATTCCAATGTAGCTCTTAATATGCATGAGCACAGTCCCCACCCAGAAAAACCATTAATCTCTTGGGACTTTATCATGAAGAGCTCTTTTCCAGCAATGGCTTGGAACTGCTAAAGTCATGGAAACATGTTCAGAACTGGTTTAAGTAACTAATTTTGTCACTAAACCAAATTGCTGTTTCATCTTTTCACTCAGCAGAGACCTGCTGAAAAATTAATAATTTATTATCTCCATTAAACAGAAAGAACCCACATAAATTGTACATTTTGATGAAGTCCTGGCAATTGTACATCTAGAGCTGCATCATCAGTATTGCAAAGGTTCATCCTTTACTCAATTTTTGATTCAACAAATATCTTTTTTTTTGGTTTTTTTTTCCAGAACTCATTTATTTTTAGATCAATCTAGAGTGGATGATGGTAACTCTGTTCCCTGGAATTTTTAATGACACCTAATATTAATTGTAGGGTGATTATTATTGTTAATATTATTAATATTTACTGTTGTTATTATTATTATCATTATCAAAGCCTGTGGCTTCCCTGATCTGATGGAATATAATGTCATTTGTGTTTAGGCTACTGAAAATAAACCTGACAGTACCAACAAACACATCTGTTGCCCATACTTTCCATGTTAAGTTATTTTAAAAGCTTCAGGAAGCAGAGGAAAAGACAAGAATATCAGTAAACCTCACCGTTCTTGGCATCAATAAAGCAAAAAGAGACAGGCAGCCAGACAATAAATATTAAATTAAACAGCAGAGATTCATTCTCTACACACAAAGAGTTCCTTCTAAAAATGAAACAGATTTGACTATAAATGCTTGTTTATTATTGATCTTTTGGGAGCTGCAGTTGGTGTGAATTCCCAGAAATTGCAAATTCCCTGTGTTTTGGAAATCAGGCAACTGAGCATTCTGATGGCAGAAGACAGGGGAAATAATCCTTCTCTTTAAAAATAATACTTCTTTTATAGATCTCCTTTTACCAAAGCTTAGTTTAAAGTTTTTAGTCTCTCTTGTATACCGAAAAAAAGGATTTGATTCTGCAGGAAACACTTTCAGGGGGAGGTAGGTTATAAATTAATACACAAACTTGAGGGAACCTCTTACACTTCAGGAGTGTACTCTAGAAGAAATTCAAGGAAACACAGATTAAAAAAGACCAGGGGAAAAGCCTCCTCAAAACCAGAAGAAAATTAGACATTAGAACAAGCAATCCCACCCCTCTGGGTGCATCCACACAGAAAACTGGGCTGTGAGAGGGGCACTGGATCTCCCAGCTGGGAACCAGTTTGTCTGCTGGGCACAGGATTTCTGTGAGGACATGAGGATTTCTATGTACATCATGCATGGAAAGCTGGAGCAGAAATGAAGGAAAATGTACAAATCCATGGTTCCAGCACTGCTCATAAACCTCAGTGCACTCAGCCCAGATCAGTTTCTGAAGGAGCTTCCTCAGCTGCCACAACCCCTCCAGGGAATGACGACCCCTGGATAGGAGGGATCAGGCCAGTGCTGCTGGATGAAGCAGACAAGTGCAGGGAGATGAGATGGAATCACTCTCCAGGCTTGCCAGAGCCTCCCACCCTGAATCAGGGACATCCCAGTGCAGGGGAGAACCACCCTGCAGAGCAGGAAAGGCTGGAAATGGCAGAGTGCTCTCCCAGCACAGCACCACTCCACAGCCCCCTGCTGAAAATAAACCGGGAAACAAAGGCATGAAGCCTCCTTCAACCCAAGGTGATGCTCACAACACCCACACAGAGTGGGCTCAGGTGCCAGTGGGTCCAGAAACACTGCCTGGGGAAGGAAGTCAGACCAGGAAGGACAGAGTTTCAGCCACAGGCAGAGCCCCTGCCGGACACAGGGGACCCTGTGGAGGTCACAAAAGGCATCTGTGGCCCAGGGGCAGTGGGTAAATGTTCCTCGGGATGTCAATGGGACCTCAGTTCTCCTCGGGAAGAAGGGAGCTCTGCTGGAAGGAGAGGAGGGTGACAATGGCTGTATTCTGTTTTATTCCCATTCAGCTGAAACCACAGCAAGGGCTGTGTGTGCAAAGGCTGCAGAAGAGTGAATTATGTAGCACAGGGCAGGGGGTTTGTCTCCTTCCTGTTTTTCATCTTTTACTGCAGCTTTACAGATCGTGTTTTTCAGATGAGAACTGGTAGCTGATGCCATCCCATCCTTTGCTTTTGATTCCTGTAAACTCCTTTTGGGTTAAATTCTGATTTAGTATCTTGGCAGAGTGTGAAATGACTATAGATTCCAGCTCTAGCCAGGCAAGGAGCCAAGGTAACTGCACTGTGAGAGGGATGGGCTTTGGCTCTGCTCTTGAAAGTTTAACACATTTTAACAATTGATTTTCAAATGAATCATGCCTATGTCCCATCAAAACAGAGCAGGATTAGGTTTCCTCCGTGCTTGGTGATGCTGAATTCAGTTGCCTCATTTGATCCTAATTGCAGTTAAAAAAAAAAAAAAAA
>VZRX01006306.1:0-32776 GCA_013398075.1 Notiomystis cincta
TCTCTTCTCTTCTCTCTTCTTCTTCTTTCTCTGTAAAGGAAGATAGTCTGTCCTATCAGGAAGGCTGTCTTTCAGCTCCTGAGATCTCTCTCTTGAGTAACAGTCTTGGGATGGACCCACAGTGTTGAATGTGTATATGTGTAAAGCAACATTTGAAGGAAGAAAAAAGTGGGAGTTTTCTCTCCCATGTTCAAGACATATCATCTGAGATATGCCCAAACCTCTTCTCTCTCATAGTTCAAGCTGTTTTGGAAACCACGCAAGTTTTTAAAATTTCAGGAACTAGAGGGGAAAGAATTTAATCAAATAGTAAAGCCAGAAAAAGACAAGGAGCAGGGAATATTAGAGATTACCAATACTTTGATTCCTGTTTTAATATTTTTATAATCTTATGACTCCATAGTCATTACCCAAAAGACAAAAAACTGAGTGTGAATTAAGACTGTTCTGACAACAGCTTGGATCAGGATCAAATTCTCCTCTCCCACTCACAGATGTGGCTTCATGGAGATTTGCATTACCTGGTCCCTGCACGGTCAGAACTCAAGAAAACACCTGGACATTTTTGTGCTTGATGTACTTTGCATTTGCAGGAGATCAATTCAGCTTTTCTTTTTTATTTTTGATCCAAACATTAGGGAGATACACAGTCTTAGTGCTTTCAAAATACCAATTTTTTGTGATGGAGGAGCACAAATATACAACAATTAGACTTCGATCAAAGAATGAGCCTTCCCTTGTCAGAACAAGTGCTTATTATAGGTGTATACCATGTACTTAAAAATTACTTTTCCAATCAGTTACCCAGCATTTAAGGTCCATCTGAAGAGTTTAGCCTCTGAAAAAGAAATGTTTTGTTTCAAAGCAACAAAGCAAATGAAAGGCATAAAGATAGCACATATATGAAGATATCATTGGGAGCAACTGCGATACATTAACCATGAAACTACCAGGTGTCCCTGGAATGGCAGATCTGATCCATGTAAGTTGAAACAAGCCATTTACTTTATTACCCAGCTGTTAGCATCTCGGATTTTTTAGGAGTGCAGAAATGTTAAACTTGGCAAGGTGACATTTCTATTTCAACGTACCACTGGAGTCTTTGGAGTGCAAAACTAACAAAGTTTCTCCCTACTGTTTTTTGGAATGGGTCTCTGGGCCAGCCTCTTTGCATAGACAACACCTCTGCTTGCAAGAGATAAAATCCTAATGTCACTCAGAGAGGGTTCAAGCACTGATTGCAATGATGATGAGGTTCATAAATCCTGGGAGAGAAATAATTTATTTTTCCAAGTCCTCATAACAAAACAGAAGCAAGCCAAGAAAGGTCCTCTTAGATGAAATAATTGCTTTGTGTCACACTGTGTAAGCAATCCCCGCTCCAAGGCCATGCAGGGGACATGTTGACATAGGCGGATGCAGATAGGGCATATCTCTCTCACCCCTGCTCTGGCCGGGCAGGTGCAAACCAGCCTTGGTCAGGAACCCTTGAACTCATGTAAACACACCACAAGCCCACACTTTACCCTTTGAAGACTTTCATTTTAGGTCCAGCAGCACTCCAGCACTGCTGCGCAGGCTCTGAACGGCAGCTGGCTCCCGCTAGGCCGGAGTGGGCACTGGACAGACACGCAGGACGGACAAACGGGACAGATGTGAGGCACAGACACACAGGACGGGCACGTGGGACAGACACACAGGACAGACACCTGGGACAGACGTGAGGGACAGACAGCTGGGGCAGACACACAGGACGGACACGCGGGACACACGCCGTCGGCCTGGCACGGCGCTGCGCAGTCCAGGTAGGAGCGTGAGGATTTCTACCGGGCCTCGGGTGACCAAACCTCCACCTAGCGCAGGTGGTCATCCCTGGAGGCTGCAGGAGCAAGCACGGGAAATCTGAACCTGGCATTTCTAAAGCAATGGACCTGTCAGAAAAGCTCCTCCACGTGTCGAGGGCTTGTCCAGGGAGGCAGGAGGGGCTCTGTTCCCCAGTTTGTCCAACTGAACCACCGTGTGCAGTTGGAGCTGCTGATTGGGCTGAGCCTGGCCCTCGGGCTGTGGCCGCCTGTGTCTGCCTCCCTCTTCTCACATGCTCTTTTTTCCTTCTCATCTGCTCCGAGTGTGGTGAGAAGAGAAAATGTGGCTGGGGGAGAAAGCTTTTACAAATTTACAAAACACAAAGGATCTCTGCAGATCAAAATATGCTTTCAGTTTTCCGAACAAAACAAGAAACTGAAAAATAGGCATTTAAACTCCATTTTTCTCATGACAGTTATGTGACATGCCTTGAAATTTGACACTTAATTTTTACAATTTCTTTTTTCCTCTTTTTTCACTGAAAGTTTTCTTTTGGGAAAATAATTTCAGTTTTATGTTTTTGCATAACAGTTTATAGTAGGATCAGCAGCAAAACATGAAAATATAATTTTGATTTGTGATGTAACTTTGAGAAGAAAACGAAATGTATACCATTTGAAATAACATTTGTCTTCTGGGTAAACAGCACAAGCAATCTTTTAGTTATCTCATAATTACATTCCAATCTACATAGACACAACAGTGGTTAAATAGATGGTGTGATGATGTTGCATTTGAGGAAATAAATTTAGCAACTTACCTGCTAATCACATAATCTTAAAATTCTCTTCTCTAAGTCAGTTTCTGGAGATCCTGTCAATGTTAGTTCCAAGACTTAGTTAATCTTGAACTAATGCAGTAAGCCACTGGGGATCTCATAGCCTGTGCTAAGGTCCGTGGGGGGGCTTCACACCCTTGCCCTAAGGTAAATCCAGTTCTTCCAGGAATGGTCAGTGTTGAAATATGAGATATGTTTGGGAATGCTATGATTTTCTTGGCTCTTTGCAAAACCCATGACTCCTCTGCTGCATATCCAGACATTTTTAAGCACTGGCAGAATATTTACAGTTCCTCTGAAGTATACAGAAGATGTAGCTTCCCTGCACTCTGAAAGCAGGAGTACTTGGGCTTCATGAAGGTCTTGTGGTGTGTCTGTTCAATATAATATTCAAGTGTTTCTTTTAAGTCCTTTCAGACCTAAAGCTTCCCATCTTGACTATGGATTTCTTTGACACTTAGATTTTGACTTATTTAGTCTATTGGGGTTTCTTTCCATGTAAGAGAGAAATTTTTGCATTGTAGAATGGAAGAATGGAGATTTTAATTGGGTAGGATTATAGAAGATGTTCTGATTTCTTACAAAATAAAAGAAAACACAAACATTTAATTTTGAATCAACACCAAATGTTTCAAAATCTGTATCCACAAACTCAATAATTTTGTTTTTTTTCTTTGTGCTTAGCCCTTTTTATAAAACATCCTAGGATGGTTTCCTTCTTTTTAAGAAATGAGAATCAGCTTGTAAACATATGTAATTTCAAATTAAAAAAAAAAAAGTTTGGTTTAGGCATTTTGAAATTATATATTTGATTTGCAGCAATTTCAAAATTTCTTTTATGTTTCTTTTTCTAACCAAAATTGTTTATTGAAATAATCTCGTTTTAATTAATATCTCAAATATATATTCAATTAATTTACTGTCAAGACATTAAAATTATTTATCTATTGTTATAAACAACTGAGGCTCTCTGCAGAGATTGAAACTGGTTTTGGTGGCATGTAGTTTAAGTATTGTTAATTTTTACAACAGTCAAAAAGTCTGAAATATTTGGGATTCCTCATTCCTGAAGAGCTACCTTCTATCAGAGCTCTAATTTTAGCTCTATTTATGGTTTCTCTCATTACATTATCAAATATTTTTGTTAGACATTTGACATATAAACAAAAGTAAACTCCTTGGGAGATTTTACACATTACACAAGTATATTAAAAATTATGGAGGAACACTGTCATGATTTTGGAATCACAAAATCCTTTGAAAACTCCATAAACTCTAATCTAGTTCCTTCTGACTTCAGTGGTGTATGTTGACCTTATTTATACCCTTGTCTACAGTGAGGCTAAACTGGTGAAAACAAATCTATATATCTTCTGCAGACCCAGCACTGCATCTGTACATCTCCTAAAGGAATTCCTGAAAACCCTTAGTCTGCATTTCCCCAGACTCTAGGCACAAGGCCTGAAAATTTTGTCACAAATCTTAGCAAATGGAATATGCTTTGAGTATGCCAGAATCAAAGAGACTCAGCTATGAATACTTACATTACCACATAGTTTTCTTTAGCTGAGGTTTGGAAAGAGTACTGAGAATTTGCCCAGAGCTTATAAACTACTTGAACAACAAGGCAGTTGTATCAGATTATGATGTTCAGGTTACTTTGTGAATCAATAATCATGTATTTAATGCTAGAATAAGAGCTTAAACACCTATGATAATTTGGTTATTGCCTCATAACATAAATAATTTTTCCAGAGCAAAATAATTTGCATCAAAATTGTAAATCCCAGTCTATTTAACTACAAGCCTACACAATGTAAAACTATTAGAAGTACACTTGTAATATTCAGCAAGCTGATATGGCATTTGTCACTAAGTGGTGACATTATTTTATCTCTTAACTAATGCCTTGGATGTCCTTGTCTGTGCTTCTTCAGTTACCTTAGCAGGCTGGAAACACTGGTATCCAGTAAATCATTGGTTCTGACTGCTCTGTGGTGCTTGGGCTCAGAAAACTCGGGCACCTCAAACTGTGAGGTCCATCCTTAGCAACCACCTGCATCCAGCGTGGCAGAGAACCATTGCAGCCATAAAACCACAGAGCAGAAAGCAGTCTCTGCTCTACAGATCTTGTGTGATAAAGCAGAGGAAGGGTTGTACAGTGAGCAGTGATTGATCCAAAGTCACATAGGCAACTACTGGAAAAATCAGGAATTTCCTATTTACCATATTAATTATTTTTTTTATTCAATATCCTCTGCTATGTTTGCTATTCAAAGTCATTACTTCTGAGAGGAATATCAGTGCTTAGACTTCTCTTAAGTGCTTTGTTAAGGTCTTTAATCCTATTTTACTTGTTAAATATTAAAACTGAGATATAATTTAAAAATGAATGTATGCAACGAGACAAACAGGTAGCAGAAAATTTAGCAAAGAATGAACCCTTCATTCTAGACTAAAATTGAATGTTTGCTTCCATTTTGGAATAGGAAGATAGTAGAGATAGTAGAGATAGTAGAGAAACATTATGTATCAGCTTTCAGCAAGGAAAAAATAGTCACTGATTACTAAGCCATTTTTCTGCCTAAATCTCATCTGTGGTATTTCAGTATCTGATGCCATTTCTTTCTCTCTCTATATATATGCAATGCCAGAAGAAATTCATGCTGTTGATTTTTTCTGCACTATGTGGGTGTTGGTGTCTATGGAGTTCTATCTTCTGCTTATATAAACTAGCCATTTATTGCATTGCTAAGAAAGAAAAAGACTGAGGAAAAGGACTGATGAGGTGGACCCCAAGGATCTCAAAGTCTGTCACTCTATTTGCAGTGAATCAGGAGATAAGAAGTAATCCAGAACAATGTAATAGGAGAATCAGAGAAGATAATGGAACAGACTGAAGAGAGAAATAGATGTCCATGTCATTTCCAGACAAGAAGGCTTCTAACAGCTGGTGATCAGGCAGTGGTCAGGAAAAAAATGCAACTGTGGCAGGATATGACAAAGATGAAGAAAGCATAAATGAAATGGGTTTAGTTGCAAGTTTCACTTTTTAGGTTCATTTTTAGGCTAGATAAATGTACCTACAGTGCCTTGTTGGTTAGCTTTGCATAGAAATAACATATATTAGTCAACCTAGTTTAAATATTTCCTAATTCTAGAGGAAATAATATTTTAATTTTGCCTGAATATTCAGGAAATTATGTTATACTAACCCATGCTTAATCTTCAAAACATTGATTATCTTACTTACTTTATCTAATTCAAAAGTACCTCCAGCTGCAACTGAAGCTTTCACTCAGAACTGTGGCTTGGTTCATTTGTATTTGTGCACGATGCTGTCTTCAGGTTAAATGTTATCTGTTCTCATAATAAGCAACATTTGTCATCCTCCTGATGACCTCCCCTTCTTTCCAAGACTATGAATATGCAAAACTTAATCTTATAATCTCAGACAATTGGAGTTTAGTCCAGTGGGGCTGCAGAACTCAAAAGCGTTACCAAAAAAAAAAAAAAAANGGATCAAGAATGCCTCTTCTCTGTATCCAGCCCATGGCACAAAATAACATGAATATTTCAAGCAATATGCACAGTAAAAGAAAATCATGCCACTTAAAATAACTTTGAAAGTTTTTTTGGACATATTCTAACATATAAAAGTATGAACATGCATTTTATAGAAAGACAAACATTAATTTTAAAACTTTTTGGAAATGTCAAGTATACAACCTGAAGCTCTTTGTGTTCTGTGAGAATAAATCACAGCTTCAAAACATGTCCAGACAATACCTTAAGTAGTTAAAAAACATAAGCTGTGTTAGGGTTTCATAGCAGTGATGAACTGCTCTGATTAACTCTTCATGAAGCCTCTGCCTCCTAGAGCAGCTGAACTCTTTCAGCCAAAGCTGGCATCTTCATTTCTGCACTGACAGCCAAAAGAGTGTCTGTGAACTGGAGGAGTCTGCAGGTATGAATGCCTTAGGCACACCTGCTTAGGCAGGAACCTATGCCCTAGGCTGTATTGTGACTTATTGCTGGCATTCATTTTTAGTGAGTACCATCACAGAGCTAACCATTGTTTGACTTTTAAATTTTCTCTACCAAGAAAATTCCAGCCAGGAGGAAAGCAAGACCCTTTGCTTACTCTCACTGTCAGCAGTAATTGTCCTTTGCCCAGCTCAGCTCTCCTGGTGCTCCTGTGAAGAGCCAGGCCCTTACAGGCATTGCACAGCGCTGACCATGGCACACCTGGCAAGAGAACGAAACACACCTGTCTCCTGAAGAGTCACCAAGTCACCACACCACATCTTACAACAAATTCTTTCTTTAAATATTGTGTGCAAATTGTCTTGACTTATAAATGCTTATGTACGAAAAAATAATTACTTTGCTGATGTTTGTAGCATTTCTTACACCAAATATTTACTGCACAAAGCCATGCATGTTATGCAGAAAAGACAGTGATAGCAGCCCTCATCTGTTTCTCTATGGCTTGTTTTATTGCTTGTGGTCATTTAACCTCCTAGACAAGAAGACTTTTCTGCAATATTCTCAAAATTGTTGAAAAGGAGATGCCAAGATGTGCATTCTAATTTATTCATAAAATCCTAGTGATACCCTTGATTAGCAGTACACCAATCTTTTTGTCCTGCTATTGGCCTGAAAAGTTCCTTTTTCAAATACCACTTAAAAATATCAATTTGTCAGAATTCGAGTGCTTTGCCCTGTAGCAGGTATAACGTCAAAGGACTGACAAATGTGAGTTTAAATAACAGACTATGGCAATCATCTCTATTGACTGCAAGAACCCTTTAGGATCCCCCTTTTAACTGGTGCTGCAGTTGTGCCAGTGCCTTGAGAATTGTTATGACAATAGTTATGGCTGCAATTAAATAGAGAGCAATAGCAGAGCAGTACTCATGCCTCGGTTGGTCTTGCACTTCTTTTATTACATTAGTACAAGTACCACTCAAGCATCTGCAAACTCCTGCAAGAAAAAATGTGCTCATATGTCAAAAATCCCAGTCATCTGAAGGGTGCAGTTTGGTGGCACTTATATGCCAGCATGTTGATTCTGAGGTCTCAAAATGATTTCTGGAAAAGAAATACAAGTCCTTTCTGTTATGCATCCTAGGGAAATAAAAAGACCAATGAATTCTTTTTATCATACAACACAATCAATAATGTTATTTTAATAATTATAACAGCAGTATAATTGGTATACATAGGCTAAGTTTTCTTCTGAACCTTGGAGAATTGGGAAAAAGTTGTAAATATAGCCTTTGAAGCCAAAGTACTTTTTAAAAAAATATATCTGTCTTAAAATTCCTTCTTGTGGTTTCACCGGGACCTAATGTTTTTTGTGGTTATAGGTACATTGTTATTGAATATTCATATACAAGCTCATCTGGACATTACAAGACCAGAATCCAGGTTCATTGTAAGGATTGCAAACTTTGGGCAGTATTTGAGGTGAAGGTATAAATGGAAAGTACTGGTTTGTAGTATGAAACTGACATATATATACATATGTTAAGAAATATTCGTTTGAATAGACTTTCTTTGGAAAGCCTTGTCACTTGAAGCCTGCATGAGATTCAGTGGAGAGTTATGCAGATTGTGTTCAGAGAGGAGGTTAGAGAGCAAGGAAAGGCCTGGACAGGCAGTCTCTGAGCCCTGGCAAGGCTAAGACTGTTCTAGGTAAAATAGCTGTAAATAGGCTTGCACATGCTGTGAACGTGTGGATGGGGAACATTTTCCAAAGAAACTTTCAGTGGTAAATCACCCCCCATTTTAGGATCTTCACCTGGTTCGTTCAGAATAAAAACCTGCTTCGTCCCCCATCTCAGTGCAATATACTCTCACTGAAGCAGTACAGTCAGGTAGACAAGATGAACTGATTTTAGCATATCAGCTTTACATCTGAATGGACATGGGGTAGTCTGGTAGGCTTGGACTATGTAATCTTTGCTCTCTATACACTCTTACTCTAGCTGGTTGCATCCAATTCTGTGCAATTTTTGAATCTCAGAGGTGCAATTTTTGAATCTCAGAGGACAAGCTTTTGGTTTGTTACAATTCCTTTTAATTATTATCCCTAATAGTTCTCTGGATGTTGTATCTGCCTTTAAATTAAGACCCCTTTAACAGCCATTGGTGTAAGCAGAACAGTAGCATTAAGCAAACATAAATGTCTCCAGCATTGTAAAGGTGTATTCCAGTTGGAAAGTGGTTTTTAAGGAAAGAGTAACATACTAAATAATGGTTTTTATTGAGTTATAGCTATAAATTGTATCAATGTGTTTCTATAAAAATTAAAATATTAAATGTTTGATATATTAATATTGCATATTATATATATTATTTGCTGTTTATTAATTACATAGCAATATAACTAACAATTAATTGAAATGGCTATACAAGGTAAAGGTACATTAATTAGGCAGCTAGTGTTAACTGTGCAGCATTTTAGATAAGAGATTACATGTAAGGGTGTAGCTCTTTTGTCTCTTTATAATATTGGTTACTTACTCTGAAGCAGCAGAAATTCCAAAATGAATTCTGTTTAACCTTTATGTCATCCAGTGTGTGGTTTGGCAAAATGCAGGCAGTGTTATTCAGCTGAAAAATCACTTAGATGCTCAGAGGAAGACACTTGGACCTTTTCCTTAGTCCCCCAGAGAAGATACTTCTGTGTTGTAAATGCAAAGTTCTGAACAGGTAACATAATGTCGTAATATTTGTTTTGTTTCCTCTCAGTCATTGTGTGGCTTTATCTTGCTTATCATATGTAATCTGAACTTTGTATCCACACTTAAAAGAGTTACTGTCTTTTATGCACATTACCAGAGGATCAGAGCAGCCTACAGACACAAATGGGTTGGCCATCTCAGCTCCCAGATGTGGTGTTTTGTAAACTCCACAAACATTTGTCCCAGAATGTACAGAAGCAGCCTCTAAACTAACTGTTTCATTACCTGTGTTCTTCTCTGGATGTGCCTGGAGCTTGTCCAATGACCTCCAGTCACTCATGGCATCTGCTGGCTTCAGCTGCACTGACTTGTCAGCATCCATGAAATGCAGACTCAGTCTGTCTTGGGCTGGGGACCCAGAAAGCAGCCAGCATATCATTAGTGGTCCAGCGTGGTTGTTTACCTAGTATAAAATGAAAATCCACAAATCTGCAGTCTGGAATCAATGTGCACCACAGTCTGTACTAATCCGCATTTTACTAAGTTTATAGCTATCTGTTTAAATTCCTATTGTTAACCTCATCCCTTGAAATAATGCATGCAGTTCTTTCCTTTATATATACACAAGCTTCATGGGAAAATAGTAGTGCAATTCCTTCCAAAGGACAGGGTGTGCCAGTCAAGTTGAATTCTTAACTTATGTGCCCTATAAATGTCAGTATGTCAGTCTTCTCATGTATAACACCAAAAGACATTTAGAAAACTTAAAGTAGCTGCTGTGATTAATGTCTACTTACTTATTACACAAGCAGAGGTCAACAAGCATTACTTTATTTAAGGTTTTTTTCTGAATAAAACTAATGTGAAGAGTCAAAATATTTTCATTTTCACTGGAGGAATCATGATTGCATCTAGGTTGTGGTACATACCACTTCCATAAAAAATGGACTTGTTTATAAAAGATTATAAATGCTTGATTAGAAAGAATTTTTTTTTTTTTTCACAGAACAGGTCTGTCAGAATTTTGCTTCATGTTCTCTTTTATTTGAAGATTCATTAAATAATTCTTTTAAATTTTCACCTTTGATAATGGTAGTACTTTGAGGTTTTCTTTCCTGGTTTTTGCTTTTGTTTTAACATAAGTAATTTTTAAAAAATTAATACTCTGTCTACCCTCATGGTTTCTTTTTTGTCTGTTATCCCAAAAACTTCTAGAATCTGTATTTCTTATGGTAGACAAATATCAGTTATCTGGATTGCAGATTATTTGAGTTATAGAAAGACTGTTAAGGTTTGGCACAAGCACAGTTCCAGTGTTTCTCACACCACTTTACCTCTGGGACCAGTGTTGCCACTGTTCTGCAGCAAAACACAAGAAAAAGAAATACCCTGGCCAATGCAACCGGATTTCCATCCAGGTCAGGTGCCTCCTGATCTCATTCTGAAGACCAGGGCTGTTGGGGGGTACTAATACACCCCACCCTGCAGATCTCTGAGTCCCAGAAGATTGTTGGGTTCAATGCAAACCCATGTGAACACCTGGACCTGACTGGGCTTTAGCACAGTGTTGAGTCCAGAAATGAGCCAGAAGCTGGGACAGCAGTGATTATCCCAAGGGACAGGGCTGGCCCCTAAAGAAAACTTTATCTACCACGTGTTTTTTCCTCTGAAGACACATGTATGCTCCTATTTATTGTACCCAAGTCTCAGCACATTCTGGCTTCTAGGAGGAACTGCTGCCTTGAGTGCAGCACCAGGGCACATGCTAGGTTTTGCATTTGCACTGTACTGTGTGATCCTGCAGACTTTTCTCTTTGATCTGTAGATTATAGAAAGTGTGGACACATATTCTGAATTTATGTGTCTAATTTACATGCTAGGAATCGCCATTCAAAGGTGCCTAGGTCCCTCCTCAGGCTTCTATACAGAATTTAGACTCCTGAATTTAGGCGTTGGGTATCAAGCAATTAAAGTAATTGAAAGTAGATGGTATATGTGTTTAGCAGAATGTGGTTCAAATCACACTATTCCCTCATATTCTATTGCCCAGAAAATCCCTTCAGGAATAATTATCTAAAATTTACTAGAAAAGAAATGCAGTGTTGAAAGGAAATTTCAGCTCACTATTCTTTTTACTGGAGATGTTCTTCAGTTCAAAGTAAATGGAAGTAGAAATACTTTATAGCTACTAAAGTACTCAATATGGGCAGGGACCTGCCTGAAAGAAGAGTCCTCTCTTGGCACCTGGTGAGAAAGAGGGGATGTGAACAGCTGAACCAGACATTTTTTACATGCCAGATGTGCAATAATTTAGAATACTTCTACCCAAGAAAAAAAAGAAAAAAAAGAAAGTTGTGGAGATTGTAGGACTGCAAGTTATGTCTGGACACATCCAGAAATGAAATCTTTGACAAACATTCCTATAGACAAATGCTGCTCGGACAGTGGCTACAGCAAGAAATGAGAGGGTGAGAGATCTTGAGACAAGTGAAAATCATGGTCAATACTGTCCATTTTTGAAGGGTAAATTATATTTCCTGTAAGAGTGAAGCACTGAAGTAGTCTCTTGGAAGGTCCAGAAGAGCTCACAGGCTGAAGACCAAAAGCAGCTGGGAAAGTGCTCTGGCAATGATGACAGATGTGGGTAGGAAGGCAGCAAGGGTGGTGGTAGAGTTGAAGAGCAGCACAAATAACAAAAGCTGCCTTTTACCCGGCATTACATGCCCTGGAGTTCCACATACTGCAGAGACTGACTATTTCAGATACTTCTCAGCTTGGATAAGGATGTTAGTCTACATTTGGACTGCTGCCATGGACATCTGAGAAGGTTAGTAATATTGACATAACTAATTTTGCAGATTAATTCTTTATCTCTGACTGGTTTATTGTTTTATTGTGTTTCTTTATCCTCTTATTAAAGTTATGTTTGTTCAAATCACTTTGACTGGTACAGGTACTCCTTACTCTTTTGTGCCTTATTTCTCAGGTTTCTGAGAGGGAATCTTGAAGCAAAGTTTCTTAATCTTTCAGAAGGAACTGACAGAGCTTGTATGGCTTCTTTTAAGTGTTAATGAGAACAGTCAGTTTATGATTTGTACTACCTATCCAGGCATAAGCTTCCAATTCATCTTTATCTTCCATGACAAGACCTGGAGTTGAGTTCAACACCTTCCATGCTTGCTGAATTATTTCTTTATGCTTTTAGAAACCCTTACTGCACAGATTTTGCACTTCTCAGAGAAGATCTGTGCAGTTGCAGCATGTAGTGTCAGTCTGAGCTGTATTTGTCATTGTAGTACTTTCCCCTGCATTTGTAACTGCTTTCCTGGCTGTGTGGGTTTGTGGCTGTATCCAAACCTACTGAAATCAGTATAAAGGTTTTATGACTGATGGGATTTGGATCTTATCTTTCAGGCTGGAAACCAGTTAGTCAAATATACATGAAAATCACAGAGGTGTTTTGAAGTACCTGCTTAATGCCTACTAAATTAAGATGAATTAATCTGACAGGAAGACAGATTTCTTTCTAATGAAAGGGTCAGTCCTTTTGCAATACTCCTCCATGGCTTTTTATGGCAGTGTTTTGTATTGCACCTATACAAGTTTTCCTGGCTCACCAAATCACCATTTACATACATTGATCCTCTGCTATGGATGTGGTTAAAGGGAAACATTCCACATTTGAATATCCAACCAAACAGAAACAGCAATATATGGGGGAAATGAAGTTCTGAAACAAAGAACAACATAGAGGCAGTAATATTGTTGGTCAGGATTGAAACTGATTAAAATTAAAAGCAAACACAGTGAGCATATTTAATTTGATTCAGAGAGTGCACATGAAAATACCAAAAGACAGCATCAGGAGCAACTGTTCATCTCTTCATTTCAGATTAAGTACCTGCTACTAATATCATTGTTATCCATCTCCCCTCAACAGTATGGACAGAGGCTATGAAAATTCCCCAGGATAAAACCTGCTTTAGCTCAGGTTAAGGGAAGGGAGTTTTTGCCTATTAATCTTGCGGAAATTAATACATTTGTCCATTTGTGCTCTTGTAGCATCTGACTTCCACTGAAATATCCTCAGATGCATCACTAAAAGGGGAGATAAATCACTGAATGTGGACATTTGTAAGTGCATTTCAAATCTCACATGTATGGTTTTCCTTCTCTTCTGCTGACTTCTAGTTTCTGAAACAGATTTAGATCTGTATGTGAGACTAACTAAAAAGGCTCACTGCCTATCCCTAAGGGAGGAGAAGCTTCTGTTCTTGCAATGCTGTGTTTTTTTTTGTGGGGAAGAAGGCTTATTGTAAAATTGAACCTAGGAATACCAAGAACCCAGAACACGAAAAGATGGATATAGAGATTCCAGAGAATGATGAGGCTGCATGAATGTGGAAGAGTTCGAGATTATGGGAACCATGGGGAAAAAAAGGAGAAATCTAGATGTTATGGTGTTCAAAGGGAAAGAATATGGATGGATAAGAGCATCAAGAAAAGAAAAGAACAGTGACAACTGATAATTGAGTTGTAGGCTAGCCAGAGCATGCATATTCTAAATAAGAAACAGAAGAGGAATTCATGGACAGATTGAGACAAGGATGGCATCAATGAAAAGAATGGCAGAGGAATAAGGGTTTTCTCTTACCAGGCCTTTTACTGCCAAGGAGGATTTCTTTTTTTTGTTTTGTTTTCCTTTCACTAGCAAGACAGAAAAGCTGATATGCTCACCACGCTTCCTCTGAAAAAAACCCCAAACCATAAAACTGGACCTCTTGAAATTTGTATTAAGAATCAGTTTCAAAAAGAATCTTTCTAGCAAATGGTTGCAAGCCAATTTTTAAACATGCTCTTTTTACACACCATTTGAAGGTCATTTATCAATAAGTTATAAGATTATTGCTATATTAATCCACTAGTTGATTTCTGAAAATTAATTTCACTGACTTGAAAGCCTAGGCACTCAAAACTATAGAAGCTTCAATTCACAAGTTCAGCCTAATTTTTTTCCCTGCAGCTGACATATATATGACATCTAAGACTAATCTGGAAAGAACTTTTTACCTCTCTGAAGTGGTTTTAGAGTTGGGGAGGCTTTGTTTGTTTGTTTGTAATTTTTCTTTTCTCTCAAAGGCTGTTAGTATTAATGCCTTAAAATAAGCTAAATATTCTCTATATTATTTTAACCAATTTTAAGGACATCTCATGTACATGCCATCCAACAAAATCCCTAATGCAAAAGCCCACATTCAACAGTCAGTCAAGTGCTTTCTTTCTCATATAATTTTCTGTCCTTCCAGCTGAGAACTTACAGGTTTATTTCCTGAATTTATTAAATTCAAGATATTTGTATTCTGTGCTCTGAACTTTCCTGTTCATCTGAGCAGCCATATTTAACGTGGGCACTGTAAAGGAGAAGTGTTACTGTGCTGCTATGTTTTTTGATCAACAGCATTTACAATAGAAAATGCCCACAGTCTCTGACAACTCTCAAAAAAAATCAAAACTGTTTACCCAATCTTGATCTTATTATCAGCAATAAATCAGTTTTTCCATCTCTTTTTAGTCAGGAAAGATTACAATCATGAAGCTGATGCTATTGCTACCTTGCAAACTACGACAGTCTTGGATTTCAATAGTGTTGCTGCACCATGAGGTTGGTGTTCCTGTGCAAGTCCTCATGCTGGAGCCCAGAAATGTCTGCCTTGCTTCTGCTCTTAAAATCTACCTCTAAAGAGGACAAAGTGGCTAAGTGGTTTAATCTTAAAAATTACTGCTGTAGCCAAAAATGGTTTATGGACTAGTTTTAGGTTACAGTGTGGTTCAATTTAAATGCAAATATTCTAAATGTTCAGTGATCAGTTTTCAAGGTGTGCCAGAGGTTCTCTGTGACTTTAACCTACAGTCCTCAGCTGCTTCTTTAGGGTCAGCTTGTCTTTACCAATCTTGTCTGTATATTTATTTATGCATTTCCAGTTAGTCATTGACTTATAACGATAGTGCAGTGGGAGTAGCTGTCTCTCACTGCCCAAGTGCACCTCCTTTGCCTGGAGCCCAACCAATTGTAAGAGGAAAAGCCCAACAAAATCACAATTATTCTTTTTGGTCATTTCTCAAACGATGGACCAATTGTCTTCCTAACTTCTTTTTGGAATCAGATGTACCTTCTTGGTCTTTTATCAAAGGAAATGAAATCTTTCTTCTGAGTACAGAATATATCAGCTGCCTCTTAAAACCAAGTATGAGAAGGTGGAAATATTAACCAACACCTTCAGTAATATTTTGGACTGCAAAGCACTCATGCCCAATTCCCTGAATCATAAACTACTTCCTCTGTAGTTTTCAGTAAGAAATTCAGGAGAGGATCTAACTCATGTTTAGATGTCCTAGCTCCTGCAGTTATTAAGGAGAGATAGACAAATGTGTCCAGGGATGAAATTTTTTTAATCTCACCCTCTGGAGACATCACTTCCCACTACAAGCAGGGAGAAGGGACTTTGCTGCATTGGAAATGTATTCCTCATGAGGATAAGTGCACTGAAGAATGTCAGGCATTTGCACTTTGACACTACAGCTGTGTCAGTGCCGGACACAGACCACGTTACGGAGGCTTCGCAACAAAAAAGTCAGAAAACTTACTGTGTCGGGGTAACTGTGTGATAGGGAAGAGAGTGTGTCTTGGCCCATGCTTCTGAAATTTCCTTAGGCATTAGTGATGGCTTGGGAGCTGAGAGCCGTGAGCACAGCAATTACTTCCTTCGGGTAGTGAAGAACTGAAAGCCTATTTGTGTGCAGACATGAGCATAGCTCTGAAAGCCAGATGAATTCAAGCAGAACCCAAAAAATGGAAAATGAATGGTGGTACCAACTGATCACAGGCACTAATGAGGGTTTCAGTAAGCTGAGAAAGCAAGAATTACTGTAGTGCAAACAACTCTTCGATACAAAGACAAGCACATTTCGTGTAAAGGCCTGACTCTCTGAGGAATCTGGAGGGAATGTAGTCTTTGAAGATTGCCTAAGAAATAAGTGCTCAGAGTTCACAGGCTGACTTAATCAAAGCAAGTTACCCATTAAGACCTCCTTCACATCCCAAGTGCTTTGTACCTCAAGGCATATCTCCTTTCTGCACACAGAAAAGAAGGCTTTTTTCTATGATTTTGTTAGTGATGAGGGATTTTATAACACAACTACCATCAGAAAGCCATTTATGTCTCACTTTTATGCCAGTGTTGGTTTTTTTTGGTGGGTTCTGTGATTTGTTTGGTTTGGCCTTCTTCTAGCTAAGGATAGGATGTGTGTTATGGACTACTGTGTTCACTTCCACTACCAATTCTGCTTCACTTCCTGAATCTTAACCAGTCTGGTCAGGGAGGATAAAAAGCTCTCTTGCACTGGCAGAGCAATGGCACTCTGCATAGAATATCCTACAGGGAAACCTTCTGTTCTCCTAGGTCTCAGATGCTGATGTCCAGAGCAAATTCCTTTAGTGGTGGTGTGGGGCATGAATGTGATAGGACTCACTTCCCAGGATACACAATCCTTGGGAAAGGAGGAAGGGTGAACTGAATCATTCAGCCTAGAAGAGTCAGGTCCAAAGATGATATCTGTCAAGGTTTAACAGCCAACATAAACACATGCACCTTCTGAGGCCTTTTCCTTTATCAGGGAAAATCACTGTATTAACCATTGTCTCATGGTTACTGGCAGAGATGCTATAGGATCATCATGTGGAATAGCTTCTGATAGGCAAAAAGAAGGATCAACAAATGACTAGCTGGAGGGACGAGGCCTTTATTTAAATGCCCTTGAGGTGCCTTGGTCACAAGACAGAGTCTGGCAGGGATGCACTCATGCTAGTCCCAGACTCTGCTCAGACTACAATCACAGGTCATGTCACAAACCCTGGTGACCTGGGAGCTCTGCTGGTATTTATCATCCCAGCAAACAGTACACTTGCCAGCCCAACGAATTAAGTAGCTCTGGGGTGGAGTTGCAACACAGTAGGCTCATTAACTTATTGTGAAATAAGCAGAATGTTATGGAATAGCACAGAAGATCGGCAGAGGATACACAGGACTAACATCCCCTTTGTCCCTGCAGGCAGGATTACCAGGTAATGGCATACCTTTAGTAAATCTTGCTGCTTCCAACACTTATAGGTACATATCTGTTCTAATTGCCTTGTTTAACTAGTTTTGAGGCCCTGATTTGCTTGAGTCCTACCTTTAGGGCCAATTTTTGATGCTTATGAAACAGTGAGGAGAAGAATGAGTATTGTGATGGTCACAGGAGCAATTTGTTTCTGATCTTGCAAGCTGCATTTCACATTCAATAAAAATTTCATGGATTCTGCCTTTGAAACAGAAGAGGGGAGCCTCATCCATCTCAAGGATGATTATTTGATTTAAAAAAAGAATGAAACCCCAACCATAATAGATAGAAGTCAGCTGTTCTGCTGCCTATAAATGACCAAGACACTGATAAATAGATAGCTAGAGTGCACAAATAGTGGAAACATTACTTTTAAGCTCAAGGTATTACAGAATGTGTTGTAGGCTACATTATGGGAACTTGGAGGATTTTTTTTTAAATTATAAGGAAATAAAAGAGAAAATTTTGGGATAGGGAGAAGAATGGCTCGGTATTCTAAAAGGGAGTTAAAAAGCAGTGAGAGGCATACCAGCAAAGGAAATTTCCATGTCTAATGTCCTGAGGGACTTACATTATATATCTAGAGAAGGCAAGAAGAGGTAGTAACCACGGATTAAGCTGGCAGCCTTCTGAGGGAGAAAGAACAAAAGGTTGACATAGAGAAGAAAAAGGAGAGCTTAAATATTAAAAATGGTAAGAAAGACAACAATCATCTCAAATTTGTACTTTGGAGTATAGTGATTCAACACTTACAGGATGAAGTGGTACATGTCTGAATGCTGCAAAGAGTCTAGGAAGGAAAAGTGATCTCTCTCTTACTGAGGGGCAAACTGATCCTTTTTTCCATTTTGAGACAACACAGAGATATCCAGGCCATTGTAGCAGGAGAAAGGACGAAGAGATTCAATGCATCTACTCTGCTGCTATCAGTAAAAACCAAGTCATTCTCATCTGTTGTAATCAAGTGTAATTAGGTAAAAAATTAGCAAGTGAGCACACTTCAGCAGCACTGGATTTTGTTTTAGACCTGTTTTTGCAGTTTTATGGGCTTCATGTGTTTTGAAAGAGGCCATTTCAGTCTGTGACCCAGGACACTACAGATGTTTATTGTTCATATTTTAACAAAACCACAAGGTCTAGGAATAAACTGGCAAAAGAAAATAAGCAGCAAAACTGTAACTAATAACATTCATTAGCTTGTTCTGCTATTAATGAAAACACAGTTTAACATCAATGTTGCTTTTTTGTCTAGTTTAATGACAAATTTTCTCACTGGACTCAAATTTTGCTTTCGTAACAATAATCATGGTCTTCATTTTGCTGGGGAAAAAAGTGTGATGATTACCACCCAGTGGGGACAGATGGGGATTAGATTGCTATACAAAATATTGTGTATATTTGTAAACTTAGTTCTTTTGTTTGAAAATTCATGAACAAATTGGCTGGAAGACTTGATAGATACTATGCAAATGAGAGTGGCACAAAAGTTTTGTTTGTTTTCTCTCTAGTCTCACAGCCCTGTGATTTCAGAGCTCACCACAGCTCTCAGCCCTGCTTTGATTATCAGACACCAAGCACGTTCTGGGAGTTGGCTCTCTCAGACCAGACCCTGTAGACTGTGGAAAGGGAGCTCAAATGTTGGCAAGCAAGGACCCATCTAATTATTTATCTCATTAAGTAAATGTCTCAGTGCTCAGTGTAATACCTCTGTGTGGTGGCCGTTCTGCCTGGATTCAGGTGCTGCATTTGTTGCTGCAGCTGCTGTGGATAGCAAAGCTCTCACGAGTACATGAAGGGGCTGGCCCCGTGGTGTGGCCCTTATTTGAACTTGGCAGAAAAGGAACAGCCAATATTTTAAACTGCAGAGTTCAGAACAGTAACCATCTTTAGCACTAAGAATTTACAGATTTTATTTTAATGATGCAAAAGAACAAGTCAATTCAGAATAGCATTAAACTTTTGTTTGTAACAAAATATCTTCCCTGTCTCCTTTCCTCTAACATGTGTATTCAGGTGGATCTTTCAATCAGCTGCATATATAAAACTTTCAAGACAATAAATAAATCCTGAGAGTGGGGAAGAGAAGATAGTTTCCCTCACCCTGCAAAAGGGAAGGAGTTAACTGATTTCCTATAACAGAAAAGCCTGTCAGTCCAAGGTACTGTAATCATGAGTGCAGAGGCAAATAACTGGATCATTTACAAGATAATACAATCTTCCTCCAGAAAATCTTTGAAATTTATAGTTTAGTTACAAAAGTGTGCTGGGAATGGCCATAAGGAGCCTCAGTCTCTGAAAACATTAACCTGAACTGAAGCAGAGCTGTGCAGCTGAAAGTAGGGAAGGAGAGAGGTGGGACCTGAAAAGGCTGGCAAAGATTTGGAAAGAATATTAATATATATAAATATTAATGGTGTTTTTTTACATAGAAGAGACTCCAGAAAATCTTGATGTATGAAGCAGCACCCGAAAGGAGCAATTGAGACAATAAGCATAGCTTCTCTAGTAATTTTAATTCCAGCTCTGCGTTTCTGAACTGCGATCTTCAACAGCTGAGTCTGGACAGGGGGAGGGGAGGTTGTGGTTGGAGATCACTAGTTGGGAGGAAAACTCCCAGGAGTTTACACAAAGCACCATTTAAAAGCTGAGTGCATTGACTCAAAGAGAATTTTTGGTTTGGTTACATACACAGAAAACTGGTAGATGTTTGGACAGAGCATGACAAAAAACCCCTTTGTTTTCACACTACCAGGTTTTAAGTTATGGAAATTAATTAGAGACAGCTCAAGCAGGCAGATGACCATGTCTACATCTGTACTACTAAGTGACACAGAAGCAGTCACTGGTGGGCAATGCCCACACTACATAGCTTTTGAGCATGGTTTCCTCTGGGCCCCCATCCAGCACTTGTATAGTATAATGATTATTTCTGTAGCTAAAATTGTGTGAAGGCTCAGGTTTCAGTCTGCCAGACCAGTGTTTTCATAGTGTGAAACTGCACTCATGTGCTGCATACCCCTGACGTGTACCATGTTGCATAGCCAGGGATTCAGACATTGCTGGGACACTGCTGGGACAGTCTAAGAGCAAGGAGACAGCTCCAGAGGTTTAGTCATCTTTGTACTTTCTACTGGAAAAAGTTCCCAGCCAGTGCTATCCCCCTGGCATTATTCAGGACTTGCTGACTCAGGTCAAAACTATGCCAAAGTGTGTTAAATGATGGGGGTGATAGAGGGCCCAGTGAGAAATCTCATTGCCTGGTCCTGTTTTATTTTTTTGTTACACTGAAATAACTTTCACTGAAAGAGAGAAGATGGGATTTAATATAAGAGGAGTACAAGGGATGACTGGATGCAGCTTTGTCAGCAATGCTCAGGACATCAAGGTACAGAGGTACTTGTACTCCTCTTAGCACTGCCTGTCCTCCTCCTCAGGGTGGCAAGGCTTCTCATCTTCCCCTGTGGCAGTGGCTTCTCTTCTGACAGCAATCACCAGCTCCACCAGCACCATAGTGACTGTGGTTTGCTGTAAAGAAGGAACCATAGGCACAAAGATGGATCAGACAAGGGACTTTGTACAGAGATAAGACACAAAAAAGACAATTCACAGAGCTGTGTTTCACCCACTAAAACATGGACATTGTAGTCTCTGAGAAACCACAACAGAACCCAAGGTGGGGCTGGATTGCTGGAAGCTTCCCAGAAACCAAGCACTTTGCTCACATGAGGTTCAGCAAGAGGAGCACACCGGGACAGATGTGCATTTCAGATTTTGTGACTCCAGGGCAGCCAGATCTAATATATGACAGCCAAGCACCTGTATTTCACTGCTCCAACCAAAGTCACAGGCTTAGGACCTTGGGTAGCAGAACTAAGGTGATAACTGGTCTTCAAGTGGGCAGATTATGAATTCCATCCTTAGAAGTTCAGTTCACCGGAAATTTCGAAATGTTCAGGTTTTGGTCCAAATCAAAACAAAGCAAACAAAAAAAGAGTAAAAAAAATTTGCATTGAACAGGAAATTCTCCTTTTTCCTTTTAGGGCAGATCAGCAGCAGGATTATTAGGAAAATGAAGTACAAAGCACCAGGTGAATTGCCACTCCTATTAGAATTGACTATTGATTGTATTAGTCTCCTACCTGAGGGGTGACTAAAGCAGCTTGCTAAAATCAAAGTCAAAGCAAAGAGGCAATAATATAACTATCAATATACCTAGGAAAAGAATTTCAGGTGAAGGACAATTTTGACTCATGATGAAAAAGATTTTTGCTGGCCATGAATGTATTTAAGCATGAAATGTGATGAATACTGATAACCACTAGAAAAGCTGAGTTTTGGTACTCCTACCTCAAGACGCATTGCTTAAAATGGGCCCTGAGAGAGTTTGAGATGTTTAGATGACACAAGAGCTGGAAATTGTGGACCCCTGTATATAAACTGCAGGGAATATGTTGAAGAACATCAATCTTCCCTCTCTGCCCATGTAAGACATTTGGAGTCAATGGTGTGTATCTGTGTCTCATGATTCCTAGCTGTCAGGATGTAGGTAGGCTCTTTATGTAATACTATGGGTTGGAGATGCCTCCGTTTCACTTTTCAGCAGTTATTCAAAACTGCCCACACTGTTCTGGTTTTCCTGTCTCTGAACTTCATTAAAATCATCAGGTGTGAGGAAAAAATAAACTGAGGCAGTCACAACACAAGAGTAGATATACAGACATGACAATATTTGGTTGGAACCACTGAAATATGTACATACCAAAGACAGTAATCTTACTGTTGTAATCCTTGCCTGCCTGACCCAGCCTATCCTTCCCAGATATTTCTCCACTACAGATAAATGGATGGGACTTGAAGGTTCCAGTCCTGTAGGCAGCCATGAGCTGCCACTTCTTCTGCAGGGCAATATAAACAGTGTGTTCCATAAGTAACAGAAGCTATACTTTCTTATGAGATGCATCTCTAGAATTACAAACTTCCCTCTCATTTCACTGACCTTGGGAAAGTTAATGATTTGTTTCATATTTTAAATTAAATTTCTAGAATGTAACAGGAATACTCCAGTTCCTCTCTTACGGAGAGGCTTTGGCCAGGTTTGGATTGATCTGAGAGTGATGGGAGAGGCAAACAGACCTTCAACCCTGAGTCCACAGCCCTGTCTGCTCACCTCCTCCTCATGTCAGGCCAAGGTCTGCAATAGGAGCTATAGCTACTACTAATTCAAAATTTATAAAAGTGAAAGATTGAATTTATGAAAATGGGAAACAGCAGTTCTGTGACCGTTTCTTACTAGAGCACAACTTCTGGGGTCAAAGTCATTAGTGTTCCTGTTAAACAGCAAGTAGCACAACTCTCAACATAACAGGGACCTCCTCTTGGCAGTGTCAGCTATTTTATGGGATTATTTCTGCATAGGCTATTTCTAGTTGTGGCCTAGGTCAGAGGTTTGGGCTGGCTGGATATCCAAGTATCTGTTTACAAGCGTCAGGATGGATGGAATGTTATCAAGTACAGTCAAAGGCAACTGGAAAGGACACATCTGTTGGTGCTTGACTTCTGTTGGTGTTGGCTACATTTGGGATTAAAAATAAAATAAGAAAACATTAGGTAAATGTTACTGCCATTGTTTGAAGCCATTTAAACATTGCAGTTGCAAATGACTTCAAGGCTGCTATCTAAATTCCACTAGACACCAGTAAAAAATGAAAAATAAAAGTACAATATAACTTAGAATTTTGATAAAAGACCTCTTTTCCCCATTCATCTGTTCAGTCTTTCTGATAGTCAGTAACATAAGAATCCTGTAAAAGTCTTCAAAGAAAAAGAGCAGGGTAAAAGTTACATGCTTAGACTTAATTTTATATACCCTCTGTGTATGACTGCTTGTATGTGACATTTGAGTACATAAATCAAATTTGAACAAATTCAGTTTAAATGATTGTGTGCACTGGAGAGGAATATGACAAGCCAAGTTGAAATCATGAGGAGATACAAGAAATCAACAAGAGGAGTAAGGATACCTAAAACATGACCACGAAAAGTCCTTATTGGTAAAACAGAGTTCTGGGTAAAATAACCAGCATAGCAGGGCAATCTGACATTACAGGACATAGCCCTGCACTGGTGCTAAACTTCAGACAAAGCAGAAAGTTGGGCTCATCAAAAGCCTATGGATGATGGTGAAAGAAGAGGAGGACTCAGCTGCTGCTATCATTAAACCAAACTACAGGAACAGAGATTATGTAGTGGAAGCCTTTATTATGAATAAAATGACAAATCATTTAACCCAATGCACAGAAGCAGAGAGTCACAAGAGAGTTTAACTGCCCAAAGAATGAATAGGAAAGGAAACATCAGGACATAGATCAATCAGCAAGCTCTATACTGAAGAGCATTGGTCACCATTTCTATTTCTGTGTTAGAAACAGAGGCAAGAGAGGCTCTTTTAGATGTGTTTCTTAGCAGTGAAAAGTAGCAGTTTGAGAAAAGAATGATGAAAGGTGACTTGGAGACAGTGACTGAAATTATAGAGTATACGATCTTAAGGAAGAAAATAGAGAGAAAGGAGAAAATCATGGACTTGAAGTAAGCAATTTTCACCAACGCAAGTCAATAAAAATGTCAAAAGAAAAAGTAATTAAGTTGTAGCAGAAAATATAAGCTATTCTTATCAGATGGGAAAAGTATTAAGAAAGAGATTAGTTTAGGTAAGTCAGGAACTTTTACTTGATCTTAAACTCACGAAGTTCCATCTGAAAAGTTGAAATCAGATCAAATTCTAAAACATATAAAATAAGAGCATGTGTATGATCCAATTAGAAAACTAAGGCATTAACCAAACATAGAGCTAGAAAACACTTCAAAAGGAAACAAGCATTAAAAATACAAAAAGAAAAGAAAATTATGATTGTTTTTCCTGCCTATTTGTGGGACTGGAGCCAAGGAAATGACATAACTGATGATCCCAAGAAGACTGGAATATTTAAAACCTTTTCTAACATGTGACAAAAAAAGCTGCAGACACCCCACTAGCATAATTAACACTCATGAAAAAATGTTAAGTACTCAATGTAAAACAGGGAAGAAATAGGTCAGAAGAGCATTATGGAATGTTCTCAAGTCAGTCAGACCAGACAGACTTTGGCCTGGGATATTTTAAGAATGAGGTGAATTCTTCAGATTAGCAATTACTTGAGAATCTGTCAAAAAATGGCTAAAAGATACAAGTCTGAGGAAGGACAAAAAATAATAGCTGCCTCATATAATAAGAAGGGAGGAAGCAGAGGAAGAGGAGGCTGGAAATATAATACTAATCAATCTAACTTCAATTCACTGGAAAAAAAAAAACAGAAACAAATCCAAAGTATATCTATAATCAAGTAAACTCTTGGCAAACCCTTAAAATGAAAAGTAATAGTATAAAAACTAATTTGATAATGCATATAATTTTAACCCCTTTTTTTTTATTTTGATACTGTCATATCATAAAATTACAGGACCTTTGTTCTGATTTTATTCAGCCTTTTCTTAACAATCTGGAGAACAGTCTTAATGATCTTGCAGATGAGACAAAGCTGAAAAGAAGTGCAAACATGAGTGTGTTGAAAGACATAATTCAAATTCAGAATTATCTTGAGAAATTGCAGTGGTGGATTGAAAAAATGGATGAAATTCTACATGATGTGCTGCATTTAGGTGGAAATAATCAAATTTAATGCCCTCATTTATAAATAGCAGTATAGCCTTCAAGCCTTTCTCTTCTGAGCACTATTAGAATGTCATGCAGAGAACTTGGTCCCTTTGGGGCATTATACTTTGGAAGAGACATGGGGCAACTGGAGAAAGCCCAAAACAGTGCACGTGATTAGAAGCAAAGAGAATGTGATCCGTGATTAAAGATTTTAAAAATAGAGACCCTTTAGCCTAGGACAAAGGAAAAACTCTAGAATACAGGGCAATTATTTTCAAACACAGAACAGAATACTCTGATCACCATTTTCAATGTGGATAGAATTCTTGAATTTAAATTGTAGCAAAAAAATAAGAGTTAGGCATTATGGGAAGCATTTAAATAGTAAATTTGTGAATATCTGACATCCGTTGCTTTAGTAGGTAAGGGGGTCTTTTCCACTGAGATATTTAGAAAGCTAGTCAAGGAAATACCAAGAATTAGGAAAGGAAACTAAATCCTGCTCTGGGATACATGAATGAACTACACCATGAGTAGCTAACTCATAGCTTTCAGCAGTATTTGTCTTTTCAGTAATTCAAGTGTGGTTACCATGTCAAAGCAATAACATGTCAAGAATGTCAAGCCCATGATGAGCAGGTGGGCTGTTCTCATGTGGGAACTACTGCTCAGTTTGAGTGTCCACCAATGAAAAGTAGTCATCAGATCCTGTTTAGAGTGAAGTCACCTATTTTCCTGGAACTCAGTTTTATATTTAGCTTGCCCCAGATCCCATGATGGAGCTCAGGGGTTGTGTAAGAACAGTGTTGTTCACAGGACTCCTGCTCTTTGGCCTCCCCAAGGCAAATGGTATGCATCATATGGCATTCATCCGAGGTAAAATATTGTTATGCAACTCCATTAGCCAGAAAGGCTAGAGACTCCCCAGACTGGATGACTCTTGAGGCCATTTCTGTGTCAGCTGACTTGAGTCCTCACTGTCATCAGTACAGTTATGAGCACTAAGAATCATCAAAGTACAAGCATGCAGGATGAGGAGTTTGAAATAATCACATGCAGCAGTTTCACCCAGCAGTGGCTGAGGGCTAGAGAACCATAGGTTGTGTGCATGGACAGCCAAAACACTTTCTGTGAATGGAATGGAAGTTCCATGGGAGGACTTCATGGGGAAGAAGAACTTGTCATGTTAGAACAACAGGGTCCAGAGATCTGTATTTTGACTGTAAGGTGGTTATGGCTCCATTAAGGTTACTGACTTGAGAATTACCAGTGTAATTGCATCTGCAAGAAAGGCTCTGTAATAGGGAACCAGGGAACTGCAGACTTGTGGGTCTGATTTTTACACCTGATTAGATGGATGATACGGTGTAGAACTGGGAAGCATGTGAACAAATATACTCTTTCTGTAGAGTCAAAATGCTACCTTCCATCATCTTAGGAACTTCCATGTACACAAAAATATTCTGCTTTGAAAGAAACTGCCCTGTGAGTATTTGAATAACAAAATAATACAAGTCAGGATTTTCCTCTACTGATATTATAATTTTCTCAAAATGGTCAATTGCTGTAAAAACCCAAGCTCTTCAGAAAAAGGTTAATGTTGTCCCAAAAAGAAGTATACTCATTATGTAGAGGTAGCAACAGCACATTTTTGATCAGTCTGTCCATTTCAAATCCCTTATTGTCACAAACACTTAAGATCTGTCAACTAGAGACCTTAAGATGAATCATAAATTAAAGGATGCTGTTGTTCCTGGAATTAGCAGTCTTATGAAAACAACAAAGTTACAATCTGGCTTTGTTTGCATTCTTCAACTAGCCCAAAAAAATTAAGTATTATCCTTTACACACTGTGACCTTGACCAAATTATTGTCTGTTGTCTTTTGCATGGTAGCACTACTGTTTTAGCATAAAGTGAATTTAACTACACAAATAATCAAGCACAGTGTCTATTCCAGCTTCTCTGTTCTCCTTTCCACCTTAATCTGAGAGACAAAAGAATTTGAGGTGGAGAGCAGGAACATGTAAGCAAAAGTTGCAGAAAAATGCTCATGAAACTTTGGTAGACAATGAATACATGTTCTGAGCAATAAAAGGTAAAATACTTGGAGAAATGAACCAGTTAGGTTTCTAACATGTTAGAATTTAGGAATTCAAACACAGGAAAGCAATGAAGAAAGCTTTGTTTAAAGTGTCTAAACCTCTGAGACACTTAGGTGATAGCACTTTAGGCAGAAGCTTTCACCAGACACCTAAATTTCTTCTATTGACAGAAGGAAATGGAGGACAATGTGGACAAATAGATGCAGGAAGTGATCTCAAGGTCTGGATTCCAGCTTTGCAATATGTTCCTAGTCACAATCTTCAATAAAATCTTGATAGTGTTGAGGATGATCCAGAGGACAACATTAGCACATTCATAAAATAATATATATACACACACAAAAACTTATATATCTACATTTATATATATATATGTATATATATATGTATATATACACATATACATACTATAAAATTGATTGGTGTTTTTCACTGCTCATTTGGAGAAGTTCTTCTGGCTAGTGTAACATCTAGGACAACCCATGTAGAGCTGGAAACAGCTTTCATATTTCTTACATTAAAAAAAAGAATAGTGAATATATCAGTTGAAGCAAAATCTTCATTTCTACACTTCTCCATCTCCCTTCTTCAGGAAAAAAACACAAGCAAGATACCACAATTTACGCCTTTCCCACAGAACCAGAAAGTCAGTGGCCAGATAGGTCTTTGTTTTACATTAGCTGTAGATAATGGCATGATGAATGACTTAGAAACAACAGAAAGAGAGAGAAAGAGACCTCAGGCTGTGGCAGAGTCTTCTTCATTTTTTCCTTTCTTGCTCTGCCTGTGCCTTCTTATCCTGCATGTGTGTTCACACTGATTCCTTGGAGATTAGTTCCTTAGAGAAAATTCTCTGTTTCCACAGATATTTATTGGTTAGGTAATTATTCTGCTTTCATATAAAGTATTTGGGGGAGCTTTGCTCTGTAGCTTTAAAGGAAGTAACCCAGACAACCCACAAACTAAATTTTTCCACATATTCAGAGGCTGAGAACAGAGCTGCTATTAAATATTGTTTTTACTTTTACATACAGCAAGCACTGTGCATTCCCAGCTCTTGGTACAAGTCTGATCATGGTTGGAATATGCATTTTATTAGTGTGGTTTCTTTTCGTGGCAAGCAGTCGTGTGTCGTGGTACTTTTTTCTGCAATTCTACTTACGATGGAAATTTAGATTAAAAGAGAGCTTCTCTTCTTTCAGCTATTCCTTATTCCTTACATGAATAAACAATGGAAGGTGAAGGGAGCAAAGAAGAATAATTAACATCCTCCTGCACAGAATTTTGACTTGCTGTTATCCTATAAACAAGTATTTTGATGGAAAGCACAGTAAATGCCTAAAAGACTGCTTTATTCTCTATAAAGGTTATCACCTAAGTTCCACACACTACCAGTGGACTTTCTTTCCCTTTAAGTTTTCTAAAAGGGTGAAATAAAGAGGGAAACACACATATTCATCTGAGTCTTTCTCTAGCCCATTTCCAAAAGACCAACATGTTCCTTTTACATCCCCCACTTTTTATTACCATCTAGATAAGATCAGTGGAGATTAACTGGAAAAAGATGTGCTGTTTACTAAAAACTATGGATTCATAGTCCCTGTGCTTGAGGGCCAGTAATTTAAACCTGTCCTGTTTAACATTTGCACCGATGACCTGGAGGAGGTAGCGTGTCCTCCTGACAAGTTTGGAGATTAACACCAAACTGGAGGGATTGGTCAATGTGCCCAAGGGCAGGGCTGTCTCACAGCAGGGCTTGGACTGGCTGGGTGAGAGGGCTGCTGGGAACTGTGAGAAATTCTGCCAGGAAAAACGCAAAATCCTGCCCCGGAGAGAAAGGAGCCCATGAAGTGGTACAGGGAGATATTGCCAAACTGGAATGACTCAGTGAAGCACTACCAGGATGCTCAGATCGGGAGTGGGAGCATGAGCCCCTGCACAAGATGTTGAGGGACAGGGCTGTGTCAGCAATGAGAAGGGAAGGCTTGGGCAGCACCTCAGAGCCTTCCCCTTGCTGCAAGCAGGACATTGAGACCACAGAGCCAGGCTCTCCACAGCAGTGCATGGTGGACAGGGGAGGGACAAAGGGCATCATGAGAACTGAGAAGTTCAGAGAGGAGAAGAAAGGAAACCTCTTGCCCCACAGGACAGTGCAGCAGTGGAGCAGGTCACCCTGAGAGGCTGTGCAGCCTCCATACAAGAAAGCTTTTGAAGCCCAACTGGGTAAAGCTCAGCAAGATTTTCCCTCTTCACTGACCCTGCATTGAGCTGGAGGTTACACTGGGGAGCTCCTGAGATCCCTTCCAAGATGTGCACTTTCTGTGTTTATGCTTGTGTTAAACAAGAAGCCAAGAAAACCAGATGACAGATTTAAACTGCAGTTATGAATGCAGAATATGAACAATATCTTAATTTAATCTCGGGTTTTTTTGCAGTTTTTCATGCAGTTTTGAAAAATAAAATCTCTTTTTGTAATTAGTATAAGTAGTTTTTCACTCAAGAAACATATCCATGCTCACTTTAACCGCAAACCACAGGGAATTTTAAACTACTCGGACTAAACTACCTTTTTCAGGCCTCATACCTGTAAAAAAAAAAAAACTAAAAAGCTCTGCAGATAAAGCAGTATCAATTAAGAGTGCATTTTGCACTATTGTAGCCAAAAGCCCAACAACAAAATGTCACTTTTTTTCCTTTCAATATAAATGCTGCTAGATAAAGAAACCCTTTTTTTTTCTAGCATGAATCTTGCATGTGTATTGTATTGTATTGATCCATAAATATATAAATTAACATTGCTTTTGCTGACTATAGGCAACTACTGCCTGCTAAATCAAGCCACAGGAGTTTGGCCGACACACTTTACCAATATAGCTACCTTTAAGTTGTAAAAGCTCAGATTTTAGCCAGTGCTTACAGTAGGCACTCACAAGAAGTCTGGCAGAAATTACAAGCAGCACTTGCTGTAGACACTTAACAGTGAAGGAACCTCTTTCAGATGAATTACCATGAACTGAGCTGCTGGAATCCTGTTTGACATACTGTTGATAAACACTGCATTATACACTAATTTAAACGGGGAGCAAAACCAGATTCAGACATCATTTTGTCTTCTGCACTTGGTTCCAGAGCATCATGCTCAGGGAGGACAGGACTTTCAAAGCACTGTTTGGAAAGGAGTGAAACAGCAACTGCATGTACACAGAAAAATGTATGTGTAGGCACCTCTGGATATTATGTCAGAACAAATGGTCAGAATTCAGGTATCTTTATGGAGTGTCCTCAAGCCAGACCTGCTTTTCCAGGCTTTTCATGGAGATTGGACAGAATCTGGAAGAGTGATAATATAGCACAAACCAAAAAGCGAGGAACACAGGCAGGATGAAATGATACATAGTTTTAAAACTAGATGTTTCCTAACAGATGTAAAAAAAATACAACCAATTTCCATATTGTTGCTGAGCTAAGATTCATGTTTCATAGGATATCAATTTTGGGTGCTTTACTGCTAATTTCTCTGTGTGATTAAACTACTACTACAGACTAGCAGTACTAGAATAAGTATAATATCCCCTGAAATCTCCAAAGAAACTGAGAATAATAGTTATTAAAAGACAGACTTCTAAAAATTTTAATAAAACAGAAGCCAAAAGACCACTGACTATTTATTATGCTATTTATTTGTATTGGGGTGATTGAGAAAATTCAAAGTATTTATTCTACACACAAGTTACACGCAGCCTTGTATTTCACAGATCCAAGGCCAGCTGAAGAAAATGTGGAAACTCCACTCCTACCCGACTCCTGTCTTTCCAGCCCCACCCACACCCTCACAAACTTTCTGATTGAAAATTACTTTGGCTGCTTTTGCCTAAATCTGGTCTTGTTGGCAGTGTACTGTGTTTGGCATCAGTCCCCATGAAACTAAACTACCTGTCATGAAGAAATAAAAAACTTTATCTACTATAGAGAAAGTCTAGGCAGCTGTAAACCTAGAATATATAATAAATCCATGGATTTATTGTTACCCAAGTTTATTTGTACATATAATGAGGGAGCAGTAAATTATTTTCTCTGGTGTATCCATGTGGTATTTCACATGTTTAGCTCTCACTGCTGCTTAGCTAATGCAAACCCGTTTGTCATAGTCTCAGATGTTATTATGTTATAGGAATGTTGTATTAAACAAACCCCAAAAACATCTCTGGACTCGGATCTTCCCTTTTATCACAGTGCTTCAACCACAAAACTACAGGGCCAGGATCAGATCTGTGGTTGCAATTTCTAACACAATGAGTTATTAACCATGCTTTGCCATAGCTTCAGCACAAGAGGTACGAATGAACGGCCTGAATAACAACCACTGGTTAGGCAGCCACAGGCATCTCCTGGGAGATGTGGGTATGAATCCCCTGACCAGCAGTAAGAAGTGGAGCTTAATGTCCTTTGCACATATATTAATGCAAAGACTATGGTATTGCTTGATACTGTTAAAAAATTATGTTCCTGTGATTTTGAATGAGGAAAAGGCAAGAGATGGTTCTGGCGTAGGAATAAGGAAGATGAATCTGTGTGCCCTTAGTTTAAAACCTCAGTGATACTTTTCTCATGTACTTATCAATATGTTGGATTTTAGTTCCCTTAAGTCAATTGGAAATTGGTGACATCACTCACACCTCATGGTCCATCTCACATGTCTTTACCCCCCCCTGCCTTTGTTCTGGGCAGAGCAAGCCTGGATCAACAGCCCACTTGAAGACAGATCACTTGCTGCTCACACGTCAGTCTGAGGAACACCAGCTTCCTGAGACAAGCAGCTCCCAGTCTGGGAGCACCTGGTTCAATAGCAAGGGAAGGGCAGCTCCAGCCTGAGCAGCCAGAGGTGCCAGGAACTGCACTGTTCCCAGCCATTATAGTCAAAAAACTTTCATGTACCAGCACTGCTATTCTTGTTCACCAAACTGGAAAGTTTGCACAGGATGCCCAGGATGAGAGATACAACTCTCTTCTAGTCCCAGTTCATTTCAGAGAGGGCTTTGAGACTTAATGAACGATTGTGAAACTCTTACACACTCATCTGTGGGGCTCTTGTCCCACCTTTGTTTTACAAGGAAGCCAGATGCTGAGCCCTTTTGAAGGTGGGGGACAAACATATGACAGCAGGCCTGCAAGGCCCTTAGAGATCAGTGTCTCACTGCTGAGGTCACCTTTGCACATGCGGGTCTGCCTCTGGTACTTTGCCAATGCAAATGATACCTAAATAAACTGATGACACTTTGCTCCTTTTTGTTTTCTTTCCAAAACTGTTTCTCAAAAGAGAAATCTTTTATTAGTTTAAGGCAATCCCTAGCAGACGCTCTCTGTTTTGCTGTAGCACTCACACTCTACACTCACACTAATGAGCCTTGGGTGTGCACTGCCACACAACTGGTCGCGGAAGATGCCATCATCCTTTCAGCCGTCCAAGACCACTTCGCTTCCACCTGGCA
>VZRX01006309.1:3582-34042 GCA_013398075.1 Notiomystis cincta
AAAAAAAACAACAAAAAAAACTTGAAAGCAAAACCCGAGCCTTTCCAGAAAGAAATTCTGCCTAAGATTTTCATGAAGTTTGGTTAAAATATAAAGGAGTACTTTAATTTGTTGTACTTTTGAGGGTGATACCAAGTTCAATTGATCCAATGCATGTCCAAAGATGGGGAAGAAGGACAAGAGGAATAGATCCTCACATCCAGCAAATTAGGACAGATAACAGTCAAAGTGAAGACAAGACCAGGAGAAAGCTGAAGCCTGTGGTGGGAAAAGAGGGGGACATGCACTGAAATGCAGCAGGGCTCAAAAATGGAGGCCAGAACTGATGGCAAATGAGGTCAAGTTCAACTGCATTAGAAAGGAGACAGGGCTACCCTGCTTTCCTAAATTTTCTGCTTTAGGAAACGTGATAGCTGAACTGCAGAGAATGGATATTTTATCTAAATCTTAAAGGAGAGAGAAGAAAGAACAGGAAAGGAGAAGAGCAGAAAATTTAAAGTTATATTAATTTTGGGCACAAGGAACAGGTCCATAGATGGAGTGAGAGAAAATCAATCTGGCAGTAAAATACTTTTGCAGTGCCAGTGTGGACCTTTCTAGGAACCAGTCTGTTGGTGCAGGCTCTGCTGTACCTTTGTCCTGCCAGGACAGCCCCTAAGGCCCCTTTTTTGCTGGCCATGTTTGGAATCATGCCTTTCCCCACCACTCCAACCCAGATATTTCCAGCTAGCCCTGCCATGTTCCTGTGTCACTCCTGTATGAGGAATGAACTGTCAGCTCTGATTTTGAGGTGAGTTCTAAGGACTAGCACATAGGGTTAGCAGGGATGTACTGGCAAGCTCAGTAGCTGGCTTTTCAAGCCTTTATATATATGTGTGTATATTTATATACACACACACACACACACATATATTTCTATAGTCACATGTATGCATTCACAGATACACTCCTATATTTATACACATATAAATAATGTGTGTATATATATACACATATGAATATAAAAGATAGACTTCCAGGGAAACCAAAGCTATGAGAAATTTGGAAAGAGCTGCTGACAGGAAGTAGGTACATAAGCAAAGACTGAATTGGCAATACAGTGTGTTATATCTTTTGTGCATACATTAGCTAAAATAAGTGTTTTGAACTTTTTCCTTGCCTTGTTGTAAGTGCTCATCTGTCTGTGTTTCTATGTGCCTAACACTTTCTGTTGAAAAAGCTGTTTGTTGAGAAACAGTGCTCCCAGGATAATCACCTCCTCCTGCTTCAGCAGCTTTTCTCCCTGTCCTCTTTCTCTGTGCCCTGCTCAGTTGCTTCTGGTATAAGCCCACAGCTGCTCTTCCTGGGTGGCTAGCAGCAGGCTTCTTGNACTAGCACATAGGGTTAGCAGGGATGTACTGGCAAGCTCAGTAGCTGGCTTTTCAAGCCTTTATATATATGTGTGTATATTTATATACACACACACACACACACATATATTTCTATAGTCACATGTATGCATTCACAGATACACTCCTATATTTATACACATATAAATAATGTGTGTATATATATACACATATGAATATAAAAGATAGACTTCCAGGGAAACCAAAGCTATGAGAAATTTGGAAAGAGCTGCTGACAGGAAGTAGGTACATAAGCAAAGACTGAATTGGCAATACAGTGTGTTATATCTTTTGTGCATACATTAGCTAAAATAAGTGTTTTGAACTTTTTCCTTGCCTTGTTGTAAGTGCTCATCTGTCTGTGTTTCTATGTGCCTAACACTTTCTGTTGAAAAAGCTGTTTGTTGAGAAACAGTGCTCCCAGGATAATCACCTCCTCCTGCTTCAGCAGCTTTTCTCCCTGTCCTCTTTCTCTGTGCCCTGCTCAGTTGCTTCTGGTATAAGCCCACAGCTGCTCTTCCTGGGTGGCTAGCAGCAGGCTTCTTGTAGGTTTACTCCTCATCTCAAGAAGTGTTTTGCAGAGGTCATCTCTTGCCCCTCCTTGAACAACTCTTTTGGGTTTATTTTTGGTTTTTTGTTAGTTCTGAGGGGGGTGTGTGTGAATATTTATGTCTGGGTTTGGGGTTTTTTGGTGTTTTTTGGTTGGTTTGGGGGTTATGGTTTGTCATATGTTTATTTTTATCCTTTTCTTCCTGAGACCCCGGAGATACCTGAGAAGAGATCAGAAAAATTACAGAAATACAGAGTCTCTTTGATTGAGTATATAAATAACCTTTGGGTAGCAACAGCAGGAAAGAAAAATGAAATTCATTAAGGAGCTGAGGTTCTTGATTGCTGTGCCAGTTTTGTTTACCTTAACAGAAAAATTTGGCCTGCAAAGTAAGGATTCACTTAACTCACATTTCTAATTTTATCTTTCTATTTGCCTTGCCTTCAAATGTTGAGGGTGTGAAGCAGAGGTATGAACACCATCCAAGAAATGCTCCTCTACTCTTGCCAGGTTTATAGCACATAGAACAAGCTGTATTGCGATATGAGTAAAACTTGTAGTGGATCTAAAAAAGATATTTGTGTGTTTGGTATACAGAACAGAAATGAAGATACAGAGTCACTCAAGCATGCTAAAAAAAAATTTGTGTTTTGCAGGCTGAACTCTCTCATGACAGGCTCTTTAAAAGTTCTTGCTGCCAAATGCTGTTTGTTTTCACCTCCAGAACAGTCTGTGTTAATAAACAGCAACTCCACTTTAAAGTTATTTGCATCAAGTATTGTTCCTGTCCGGTGCAGTGCTAGGCAAGGGTGAGAAGGAGGGCACACAGCACACGAATTCAAGGGTCTGATTGAACCCATTGCAAAAACACTGGTGTAGTCTAAGCTACTATGGTACATTCTTGATGAAGTCCAGCTTAGCAGGAGTTGGCATCAGGAGGGGTTTACTTTTGTTGAGTTAGATAACTGTACTTTGCAAGCAAGATACTAAATAGTGTCTCCGGGATTACTGTCAGAACCTTGGTCTGTATTTTGAGACTTTCTAGCCCCCTAAACTCTTAACTTCGTGTTAAACACATGATTCCTTTGAGTCAGCTAACTTTCTATCCCTAAGTGTTTCTACTTTCACAGATGCCTATTACAAGATATCTCTCCTCTGGGAACATTGTTGTCAGCAGCTGGTGCATGCCTCATACATAAAGCCTCCAATGATGCAGCAGTTCCACAGTAACAATCAGAACCTGCAGGAAATTTTCCATAACATTATTAAAGGGAGGAACACAAGACAAACACTGATTCAAGAAGTTACTGTACAAACAACTAACATATCTTTGCTTTATTTTTTTATTGTATGTCAAATTTCACAATTTTAAGTGTAACTCAAATGAAGAGCCAAGGTAATAAAGAATTATTTGGCTGTATTTGGTGTGTTAAATGGCCTACCATTTCATATGTATATGATCAGGAAGAATGAAAGGAGAGTTGGCCAAAAGCAGACCAGATTTTTACCTTCCTTGAGAAGCAGAACCAGATATTTTGCATTCAGTCTATACCTCTACCATTTTTCTTTCCCTGTCTGCAGATGTAAATGCCCTCTTCAAGAACTTTACTGATAGAAAAACTTTACTGGTCCTTTTAGCTATTGAATCACTCACAAAAAGCAATTAATTTTTCTAATATATCAGGATCTGGAGCATGAAAATATTTGCAGATGACTAATTTCTATTGCACGTGAAAAACATCAGTTAAGAAAAGAAACCAAACAAAGCATACTAGAGGCATCAGAACACAAAAAGGAAATCTGAGCAAGTATCAGAGTCTTCCAAATACTCAAGACTGTGGGCTATTAACCAGCGTGCTGTATACAATGCTCAGAAAATGGACAATTTCTAAAGTACTGTGCCCACTAAACCTTATAATAATGTGATTTAATAATTAAAATCTGATGCCTACTAAAAAAGATTCACAAAGATAGGATCAGCTAACCATAAGCTAATGGAATCATTTAGCTGTATTAAAAATTGAATTTATGAAAGTGAATGTAATATTTGAAAATATTTCATGTGGCTGCTGAGTTTTTGTGTGTGTTTTGTCTAAGATTTGTAAAATAACTCTTTTTGTCTTCTGTGTGTGGTAGTTTTCGTAAAGCATTCCCTCACCCTCATTCATTCCCCCCTGCATTTCCACTCTACTTGTTTAATGAACAATCATCTGTTCTTACCAGACATTAACTACATGAATGAAGAAGTCCCCAATATGATCTATGTGTCTTGCTTTCTACCCATCAAAGATAAAAATTAACTGCCTTGCTTAAAATGCCAGTCAATAATAGGCCAAATTTTATTCTTCCTCAGGCTTATTTTATTTAGTTTGCTTAGAAATAAACATCTGTCAGTGCAAATACAGATGTTATATCTCAGAATTTAAATCTGGGAAGACAATCATCAGATTAATTCTGTGGTCTTGCCAAGTAGCCTAAGATAACATAGGAGCAGACAGTAGCCCTACCTGAACTGGAAAAGGTTTTCTTCAAGTACAAGAATGAAACAGTACCTGAGGATACAATCATAGTGATGTACAACTATAAATATGATAAAATATAGAAATCAGTTCTTTTCTACTTAGTTCTTCCATAAGAATAAAAGCTAATAAGCAGAAAGACATGTACATAGTTGTATTTGTTTCAAATAACAAAATGACTGTAATAAAATATAGTATTTAATATTAAAGTATATGATTTTTCTAGTGTGCTAGCTCTCCTGTCAAATGGTATTTAAGTTCCTTAATTGTCATGTGAAAGGACCTCTCCTTAGGGAACTTATATTGTTGTCTGAATACAAAGAACATGCTTATGAATGTGTGGAACATAAGTTTTGACACATTGGTCATTTATATTTGGGTTAATTTCTAACATGATCATAAACAGTTTACTGCATAAATTTTCCATTAGGCCTATTAAAATTTTAATTTCTTCCTCATAGCAATTAATACAAAATAATACCAAAAGGAATGTGATTATCTATATTTGGAACTAATGTACTCCACTTTATTAATGGTCATCCATCTATGTCATATATACTGAAATATCACTTCAGAAGATCTTCTTTTTTTATCATCCTATTAACATAGCATTAGCTCTGAATTTAGAATTATGAATTAGAATTTGAGAACAAGTCCAAATACCTAGTTCTTTCCCAGACTGACACAAATCCAATGCTTGGGTCCAGACAAACATCTTCTGTCCCAAAGTCAATCAGTGTTTGGATCTTTATCTGCAGTTTCCTTCCCCTTTGTGTAAATTTGATCTTTCATCCTTTAAACTAATTTTTTATTTTCATTATTTATTTTTATAATCAAGGGTTCCTAAGCTCACCCTCTGTAGCTTTACACTGCACATAAAATAGTTGGTGTCTTGGATAGAAATCATCATTGACTAATGGCTTTATTGCTAGGGCTTTTCACTCTTATATGTAAGTGGACTTCAGTGGAAACCACTCAGAGCAAAATAAGATTGTTTTCAGTAAGAGTGGCCTCCTGCTTGTCATACTATTGTACATACTAATCAAACATGTCTCTAACTAAAAAACAAGCAGAGAGACACTGATAAAATTTCTTTGAAAATCATCTCTCTTCTGTACAGGCTGAATGCTTGCTGTAGGCCATATTTTGCTTCTGTCCCTCCCAGATGTTTTGTCTAATAACAAATCAAATAATGAAATCAGCAACAACAGCAGAAAACAAAAACAGACACACACACACACCCAAACAACACCAAAAAAACACCACAAACCCAAACACCAAACCAGCAAACAAGAAAAGTGAAAGTAAAGCTTTTTTCATAAATGAAATGTGCACAGGCTTAGTGCACACCTTAATACCTTAATAGTCAGAAGCACCAGAAAATCTGGGAGCAGCTATCCAAGCTCCAGACCACAACTGGTAGAGGCTCAGCCAGTTCAGGGCATAAGCAGAAAAAGTTTATGTCTCTCTGGCCTTTCCCACAAATAGATAACCTAACTTCCTGTGATTCCAGGTGAAGTCTAACTACTGCTTTAGCTTTCCATCTTGAATCACTGAAACTACATCAAAGCAGCAGCTGCTATAATCCAGGATGAACAGGAATCGTATATTTTTCCTAATGTTGTTAGTTTCAGTAATGACCTTGGATTTTTTTTTAATCTTATTTTTTTGTTGTGTGTAGAATCTCTTTTTCTTATTTTATTAGTTATACATATATGAATGATGAATATGCAAAAATGGAGGACCACCTAACTGGTTTTTCTTTTGTTCACAAGGAAGTACTTAAGAACTTCTAGTCTAGAAATTATTTCAGAAAACATACCAAATATGTTTGTTACTGGTTATTCTTCTTTGTAGGAAGGTAAATGAAATAGATTTGCCTGTTTAGTAAAGTAACCTATTTCCTAGCTATTTAAAAAAATGGAAGTAATTATATTAATTTTCAAAGTTTTTAAAATTAAATATGCACCGATGATCTGTTAGTTAGAGAATTGCACTGACATATGTCTCATCTAATTATAATAATATTAATGGATTAAAAATATTAAATAAGTATGTAAGAACATGAAATAGTTATGCATTTCCTGTATTTGAGTTATTGCTATTGTGTCTCAACTTCAGTGAAGACATAGGTGGTTGTATGACAGAATCAGAAAATTCTTGATGTTGGAAAGGAGCCCTGGAGATCATGTTATCCAAACCCCTGCCAAGGCAGGAACATTTCCAGCTGGGTGTTGAGTGTCTCCAGAGAGGGAGACTCCACAACCTCTCTGGACAGCCTGTGCCAGTGCTCTGCCATCCCCAGTGTAAAGAAGTTCTTCCTCAAGCTGAAGTGGAACTTCTTGTGTTTTAGTTTATGACCATTGCTCCATTGTTTGGGCACCACTGGAAAGAGTCTGCTACCATCCTCTGGGCACCTGTCCTTAAATATATATTTATATTATATTTATAAAAACATTAATGAGATCTGCTGCAAGCCTTCTTTTCTATAGACTAAACACTGTGCTAAGTGTTGCATTAAATGTATTAACAGGNAGTAAAAATTGGAAGTAATTTTAAATATCAGAGAGTATGTGTGATATCACTTATCTGCTGTGACAGTGTAAGGTAAGTAAAAATTGGAAGTAATTTTAAATATCAGAGAGTATGTGTGATATCACTTATCTGCTGTGACAGTGTAAGGTAAGTAAAAATTGGAAGTAATTTTAAATATCAGAGAGTATGTGTGATATCACTTATCTGCTGTGACAGTGTAAGGTAAGTAAAAATTGGAAGTAATTTTAAATATCAGAGAGTATGTGTGATATCACTTATCTGCTGTGACAGTGTAAGGTAAGTAAAAATTGGAAGTAATTTTAAATATCAGAGAGTATGTGTGATATCACTTATCTGCTGTGACAGTGTAAGGTAAGTAAAAATTGGAAGTAATTTTAAATATCAGAGAGTATGTGTGATATCACTTATCTGCTGTGACAGTGTAAGGTAAGTAAAAATTGGAAGTAATTTTAAATATCAGAGAGTATGTGTGATATCACTTATCTGCTGTGACAGTGTAAGGTAAGTAAAAATTGGAAGTAATTTTAAATATCAGAGAGTATGTGTGATATCACTTATCTGCTGTGACAGTGTAAATTGTTTTGAAATTTATTTCCAAATACAGTGTAATATATGGTATGGGTTTGTTTTTATTTTTTATATTTATATA
Source organism: Notiomystis cincta (assembly GCA_013398075.1). Taxonomy (NCBI): domain Eukaryota; kingdom Metazoa; phylum Chordata; class Aves; order Passeriformes; family Notiomystidae; genus Notiomystis; species Notiomystis cincta. The sequence goes on from VZRX01006309.1 coordinate 11,245, forward strand.
TATATATATATTTATATATATTTTTATATTTTTATATGTTTTTATATTTTATTTTATATTTTAAAATGTTTTACATATAATTAAATGCAAAAATTGTATTTTCTGTAATTTCAGTTAATGCACATTATTGATACTACTAAAACCATCAACATGTTAAGATATCACAAAGTGTTCCCATACTTTATGAAAAAAAATGGCATACCATGTTTGAGGATCATCTTTGAATTTAATTTTTCATCATGTTGCTTTTAACCATGGCTGGATATACATTGTTCAGTCAGTCATGTGAATCAAGTGTTAAAATGAGCAAACTTCATCAGAATAGCAGAACCTAGAATGGCTGGAATTTGTATTACCTGGTGTTATATCAATGTCCAGATGTCTCCATAAAAAAGAAGCTATCATTTAATTACACATGGGCGAGTCAGCATCCAGACAGTCTAAAGCTTTTTTAAGTAAAGCTAACCTAAAAAGAAAGCCAGAGTTTCCCTCAGTGGTTTTTTTTTTTTCCCTTTGCAAGTTGTTTTAATATCCAGGAGCCTTCCAGCAGTTTTCTGAGTGGTATGCATAACATTTGTCATGTGTGCTCCACATGCTCTCTTTTGCAGTTCCCATGGGACAACTCTGTTTGAAAGAGGATTTTGTTCAGAGTTTGTGCGACTCGTTCAATATATTTCTTTGGCTTTTTAAACTTTAAGGAATGTTCTAGTGTGTATTTCTTTCAGGACAGACAAGGTCAGAAGCATGTTTCACATTTAAAGAGAAGTAATGCTGCGATGCCTGTTTTTAACAGAAATTGTTGCACAGCATTAAACCATCCAAGAAAAAGAATTTTCTCTTTCATACTCTTCTGTTTATTGTTGTGATAGAAAGTGTCATGGAACCCATGGAGCACTTTCCTTCTCAACACCTGGAGTTTTTCTTCATCTGTGTAAGAGCAATTGGACATTTATCACTCTGAAAATAATAAATGCAAACCTTAGCTTGACTCTGCTGCAGTTAAATGGGATCTTGGGTTGCCCAGCATTTCCCATGTAAGCACCAGGGATGTAGTCATTCACAGTCCTCCAGGGGAAAGGGGCAACTCCAGACTGTGGAGTTTTCTCCATCAAGTTATCTGTATGCCTCTACACCAAATTGCTTTTATGAGCAACTCCTTCCATTTTTGAGAGAATCAATAAGCTTGCATGACTAGTATAGTTTGGATGACTACCTTTGGACAACTGAATATGTCTGAGTGGAGTCTCTGCTTGATATCCCAAGAGGAAGGAGCCTTTGCTCCCTGTGAGTTGTTATGCCAAAGGGATGCTTTGCCCATGTTGTACAAGCTGGAAACATCATGTGAGTACTTGCTGTTACACATTTGTGAGTACTGCTCTGTTCAACAGCATGAAACAGAATCTCCTACCTAACAGGAAGTAGCTGGAGGTGTTAATTCCTAGATGCTGCTGTGAAAGTTTAACAAAAACAGAGAATCAATGAGTACACCAGTCTCCTAGCTGAACCTGCGGATGTGACTGCCAATATCACTGCTTCCTGGCCTTGCCAGATGAAGCACATTCTTGCTTTGCCCTGCTTTTCATTGTCCATGGGCTGATTCTATTCTAGCACTGGGTTAACTGGGTGATAATGTCTTGTCTAGGACCAGCTGTGATCTGAAAATTTCATTGTCCCATCTCCAGGCAAACCAGATGGCATGCTACGAATTATCTCTCTTCCTCTAACACAAAGACTTCTTTTATAGCAAGTGTAAATATGACTACTTATTATTAATTTTCCCACTGTTTGTTTTACAGTCTCCTAGATCTGTTATGTTTGGCACTCTTTGTCTCCTGGTAAAAAGTAACTAGGCTTCATGCTAATTAAAAAGAAAAAGTCACTGTAAAATGAAGCAAGAAAATATTTAAAAGCTATGGAGTTCTTAAATAGATTCATTATCAAATATGATTTTACAATCATTTTTATCTAGAAGTTTTACAAACAGTTGACAGCTCTTATAGAAATTTGGTGGAAAGAGGGGTTTGCAGTATTATGTGTTGAGAGCTACTGAGAAATCTGCATGATGAAAGGAATGACAGATATGCTGAGTGCCTCACTTGTCAGGATGAGACATAGATTTGCCTGTTATTTGTATTTTTAATGTCATAAGCCCAGTTACTGTTCTGCTGTTCTTCCTTTTTTTCATTACTCCCATCTCACAGCTCATAATTAATTTTGATCAGCCCTGGCTTCCATTTTGATAGTAATTGCAAAACTACAGCTTGCTTCTGAATGTGAGAAAAGTTAAAGAACACTGGCAATTACCAATGCTGCAGAAAAGCAAGCATGGCTAGGTGCAGGTGTCTGTGTCTTTATGAAAATTAGGGGAGGAGAGAGCAGGAGCTTTTAAGTCCTTTTGGAGCTGAAAGTGCTTTTCTCTGTGGTAAATGTGCCTCTCTAAGCAGTAGTGCCATTTCATATACACACACAACAGGTTAAATCCAAGTTCAAATCATATTACATCAGCTTCAAGACTTGATCTAGAAACTGCACTGCGGTCAGGACAATGAATCTACAGGTATCTTTTAGTTTTGGATAAAGGACTTTGGTTTAAAATGTGTGTTGGGATGATTTTTTATATTAAAAGGTACTTTTTGCAGCCTGAAATATGACTGACATTTCTCCTTTTTAACTACAGATGTAGATGAATAGTAGTTGTACCTCTAGATGCCATATCTAAGTCAGCATAAATCTATTCAGCTGTGAAAAATTCTGTAGCCAATGTTACTATTAACATTTTGAATGAAAAAAAAATCAGTATCTTTAATTTTATCTAAATCTATTAGCACCTATATATGTAATATGTAGCAAATAATTCAGAGAGAGTGCATTTGTACTGAAAGTCTGTCTCCTAGCAAAAATAGCAAATCAAACATGCTTTGACTCAGCAGTTCTTCTATGGAATTCTCCCCAGGGTCTGAAACTGCCTTTACTAAGAGGCTTTTTTTTTCAGAAATGCAGCTAATGCTGCAAGATCTGTACCTTGAAATAGCTTGATGTACTTTGGTCATGCCATCTTAAAAAGATGAAAAGTTTGCGAATAGATTTATTTCCTTTAAATAGGAATCAGTTGTAGGGCATCATTTTCTGCATGCCTGAGTTTTAAAGTAGAAGAAGGGTATAACTAAATAACAAAAACTTCCCATTTAGCTGAATTCATAAGACAGCACCCTTATGTTTCAAGAGACTGGCCTAGTGGGATCTGTTTTCTTTAGAAATTCCTTCTAATTAAATTTGAAAGGGAAATAGGTGAATGTTAAGAGTGGCTCAGTGCCACCTCAATGTGTATTTTTTAGTTCAGCTGAAATGTCACAGTGCTTTCATTAATTTCTGTTTTATACTACCACCTGAGCATCTACATTTGTTAGCCTTTTCCCTCTATACATTTCACTAGGAGATGTTTTATGCCCCTTTTTACCTTAGTGTTTCAGTCCACATAAGTTGTGGCCTTTATGGCAGTGGTCCCTTATGGTAGAAAGGAGAGGGTGAAGGATTTGTAATGTTTTTGCAAGTGGTATCAACTCAATATGCTGAGTTCTATAGCCTCTGAGTTGAAGTTAAACCTGTTTTTACAAGTGTTTTTCTAGACATCTAATGACTGAATTGAAAGGTATTGAAATATCCTTATATTCAGCATGTTTCTAATGCAATATCTCACCTAGGTCAGAGAGAGCAGGTATCTAAAACATGATCTAAAAGGCTGAAGATTTATATTCCAGGTTGAAACCCTAGATGTGAAACTTCTTTAGGTCTGAAGGCTGGATGGGGATAGAGCACATAGTATAGAGTTTTTTACACTCATTTTAAGTGGCTCCTCTGCACCTGAAAACATTGTCCCAACTACAAATGTTTGTCCAGCAATATCTTTGTCACTGTTTGGTAACTGCTGAAGACACTGCTGTGGAGGGCTTCCTTGTGCATGAATTCAAAATTTGAGAATTCCACATTGCTGAAGTCTCAGATTAAGTGATGCTTCCTCAGGAAACCCACAGGCTTTGAGCTATTGATGATTTGTGTTTGGTAAACCTGTCAAGGTCTATAAAATCAGTTTTTCCTGCATTTTTGGGTGAGGTCTATGGGAACAGGGAGAAAAGTATACTAGGATACACTTTGATTACCCTCACCCTTTAAAAAATATAGCATCTGTGAAAATTATATGGTGGATGTTTTTTAATATCCCTGTTGGAAAGATTATGGTTTTACATCTTAAAGAATTCAGAGGGTCTTCCATAAAAGATATCTCTCTCTCCTTTTCTTCTTTGCTCTTTCTAAGGCATCATTTTAACTGCCCCCTTCTCCCCGCTGCAGAATGCTCAAGCTCTTCTTTGAGAAGAAATCAGCTGTCAGAAGATACTATTTCATGAGGTGACAGAGCCTCAGTTCCCAGCAATTTGTGATTTTAAGAACTTTATCACACTCTGTTTACTTCTGTATTTAGACAGAAATTATTTGCAGAATTTAGTACCAACCAATATACTCAGAACAGTGAAAACTATTTTAATTTCAAATTAAAAATGGAATTAAATATTGATTGTGCATTCTTTATCTGTGCCCATAACACATGGGAGATAGTTATTGGGAAGTAGGTCTAGGCAAAGACTATAGGAATGCCAGAAGGTAAGACCAGAGTACGTCCTGAGCTGTAAATATTACTTTAGCCATTACTAGAAATATGGAAGAGTATGTGTAGGGGGGGATGTTCTTGTGATATACATGTATTAGTTTTAAAATAGAACCTTAAAAAGTCTATGCTACTATCAATTCAAGATAACACTGAGAATTAAGGCATGAAAAATACAACAATTTTCACTTTCACATGGCATTTGGCTATTAGATTTACTAAATATGTCAGTAGTTGTCATTCTGCAGCAACATAGTGGAAAAAGTCTTGCATTTCTTGGAAATTTTTCTGTCCATTCAACACCTCAACTAAATTAAAAGTTTGCAGCTACAGCTAAAGAGATTGAACATTTATGTATTCTGTTACGTCTTCTAATGGGAGATTTGATAGCATTTTTTAAATAGCCATTGAGGGAAAAGAAAAAACCAAACTGGAAAGGATGTTAGCATATTATGGTCAAATGCAAGAAGTCCTCAAAGCAAAGTAAGCCATTAAGTTAATGTCAGCACTGCTGCACACATTTCTAAAGGGCATATGTTCATGCCTTCTTGTTTCCACATCTAAAATTGTAGTCTAATACTCATGCTTAACACAAGTTTGATCTACAGACAGGCTATTTTTCTTTTACCTCTCGGTACTAAACCTAGTGCTATCATTTAAGAAAAATCCATTATTTGCAGTGTACCAGGGAACAAATCTGGACAGTGCCTCTAGGCAAGCTGAGCCTCCATCTCCCTCTGCCAAAATGCATGAGCTGTCACGCAGCAGCTGACGGGGTCCCGTGGCACGGAGAGCAGGCACGTGCCGCGTGTGCCGGCGCCCAGGCGCGTCCTCGGGAGCCCTGTCCCCACTGGTGACCTGCCTGTGTGCCACCTCAGCACAGCCACAGGGCTGAGGGCCAGCTGGGGAAATACTGGGTGCAGCAGGCTGGGGTTAAATGCATATGTAACTTAGATGGTATTACGCACACACACACGCACGCATATACATATAAATATATATAATAACTTGTACTTGATACCAACACATAATTAAGCAGATTCCCTTCTGTTGCTTTTGACACATTCGTAGTTTTCAGCCACTGAGGAACGAGGAGTTGGATGCTGGTGGATCATTTCGTGCCATTCTCCTACTTAAAAAAAAGACTCAATATATGCCGTGAAAAAAAGAGTGAAATGTATCACAGTTTGATATTATCCTTTCATTCATTTCTAAGTCTTTCATCTGCACAATGGATAAGGGAAAAGAGAAATGGTGTTATTTATGGACTTAAATATAGGAAACAAAAATTAGTTTTGCCACTTGAAGTATTGATAGTAATTGCAATTACATGAAATTTACCATTTTTTATTTTAATGCTTACTATTGAAAATGTACTTTTGTTATGCATAAATTAACTTTAAAATTCTTTTCACTTTTTATCTTCACTCATATTATAATAAGGACAAAAAACAGTGGCAAACTGGATTTTTTTTCTGAAAAAGAAATTTTCTATTTTAAAAATATTTTTAAAAATCTGTGAAAAAGTTATTCTTAGTGGAACAAATATGTTTTAAAACTCTGTCTTCCATGCCAGTCAGCTTAGACATTTTTCACCCATAGTTTGTTACAGAATTCCTATTTGTAGGAAATTGCATACCTGAAACAGTTCTCTGAGATGACATCTTATCTTTTCCCCCAAAAGTCTGTCATCAAACTGCCTCACAAATTCTAAATTGGTGCTATCTCAAACTGCCTACATGCCTTCCAGTTTTAAGATCCACTCTAATGTCTTCCACAACGTTTCTCCCAATATATAAAAAAAAATTATCTGTACATTTCAAACTGAAGGGCAAGTCATAGCCCTGGATATTTGAGGAGTAATATATATACACTGCAATTGAGTTTTCCTAAAAGACAAAAGAAACATGTACTTAGAATGTAAAGGAGAAGAAATGTTGCAAATATATCATTTGGAGTTTTTTACAATTCTAAAATTTTCAGAAGATCACTCATGATAGACCAACGAAAAACATTGTGTCATCCAGAGTATTTCATAAAGTCATAGAATCATAGAATATGTTGAATTGGAAGACACCCCTTGGGATCATCAAGTCCAACTCCTGGCCTTGTGCAGGATACCCCAAGAATAACACTCTGATCCTGACAGCATTGTCAGGAACTTAAATTCTGTCAGGCTTGGTGCTGTGACCACTTCCCCAGGGATCCTGTTCCAGAGGCCAACCACTTGTTGTGTGAAGAACCTGTTCCTGATAAACTAAACTTTCCCTGATTAAGTTTCATGATGTTTCCTTGGGTCCTGTTACTGGTGACAGTGATGAATAGATCAGTGCCTGCCCCTCTGCTTCCCCTCCTGAAGATGAAGAACACAATGTCTCCCTTCAGTCTCCTGCAGGCTGAACAGACCAAGTGACCTCAGCTGCTCCTCACATGGCTTCACTTCCAGACTTTCACCATCCTCTTGTCCCTCCTTTGGATGTTCTCTAATAGCCTGATATCTGTCTTACACTGTGGCTCCCAGCCCTCGAGGTGAGGCTGCCCCAGCTCAGAGCAGAGCAGGACACTCCCCTCCCTTGCCCACCTGGCCATGCTGTCCCTGATGCCCCCTGGACACGCTTGGCCCTCCTGGCTGCCAAGGCACTGCTGGCTCAAAGTTTTGTACATGCCATAAAGTATTACCCTCCCTTATCACTGACATTGCCAATGCATGGCTTTAGGAAAACTCTCCATGAAAAAGGATAAACATATGCCTGTTTTTCTAAAGGCTTTTCTTGATAACATTTGATGTTAGGATTAAGCATCACATTAGCTTGAACTACATTGCTTTGATGAAGATACTTATATTTTTCTTCCTACTAAATCCTGGATTTAAATATGCACGTTACAAATAGGAATTTATGGAAATCCTTATTAAAGTGGTTTGTGTCTTGAAAATAATAAACCTTTGACTTAAAAGTACAAACCTCATGAGAAAATGTTTTTTTGTAGGCTTACTGTCCAAAAAATAATTCATGCATTATAACAGTTAATCAGGAAAGACAGATGTTAAGTTTTCGTAGCATTTTTTATTCTTTCCTATCTTTATGTCCTTAAACCATAGAAAGAAAGACGTTTGTTGAATGGAATTTTTTTGTATGTGGTTCATGGTCCTGTTGGCTCTTACTCACACTTGCTCCTTTCATTCATTTTGTTGTGGGACAAAGGGCTTCTACAGAAGGTTTTACACCACTCCCTTGAACCTCCTTCACTGTAGATGTGACATTTTCTTAGATTCTAGGCAGTATCAGGGTGTCCATTCAGCTGTCCTCAGCTGCATCAAACCCTACTAATGCTGCCAGTGGGAAGTCTAATAAGAAAGGAATAAATACTGTCAGAGTTCCCTCAGGATGTGCTGTGTCTTTCTTTTCCCTCTAATCTGAGCTCAGGCAGTACAATCAGTAAGTCACTGACAGCAATCATACACCCAGATCCTACTCAGTCACCAAGGGGTGACTGCAGCTCCTCAGTGGATCTTGTCTCAATAACATGCTTCAGGATTAAGTAATTCTTGACTTCCACTGGACCTAATTGGCTTAGATAACATTTTATATATCTATATCTATATGTATCAGCTGACATGCTAGTTGATTAGGGCAGCTGTTGGCCATAACTAGACGAGCTACTACCACCACACTGCAAACTTCTTGTTAGCACCAGCTGCAGACTGGCAGCTACATCATGAGTGTGGCTGCACCTTCTCGACAGCTGCCATCCCTGCAGAAAAGAGCTGTAGTTTCAGGGATTGATCTCTTCTTGTTATACCTGGTCTGTGGTTAGGAAGGCTGTATCATTCCTTTCTTAGGACCCTTTTCCTCAGTCATAAAAATGTGGCAGTCTGTCTGATACAAAATGATCAGAATCTTTAATCTGGGTAAACGTGACAAACTAGCAAATTATGCCTCACTCCTGCCTACATCTGGCAAGAAGAGAGCTCTAGCTTAGTCCCCATAAACTTGCTTTGTTGGACTGGAAATTTTGCTGTGGAGATTTACTGTGCAGTTGATGAGGCAATGTAAATAAATCTCGGCCATTCAGAGAACTGTTGTTCAATAAAGGAGGTGTCTTCCAATCTGTACCACATCCTGCACTTACTCAGATATGATCACTGAGGGTTACACTGAGGTAGATAAAAGCAATCCAGATGATCAGATAAGCATCTAAATGCTGCTGTGCTGAACTTCTATCCATTAATTAGATTATGCTAAGGTACTCTTAATGAGATTTTCAGTTTTGTCTGTTTTTTCCTATGATAATGCTTTTATTTTTCAAAAGGTTAAAGTGGAAAATATCTCTGACAGGGTAGTGGTGAGCTGCTATAGTTTATCAGAAAGATAAACAAACTTAGAGATGGTAAAATATAACAGCATGCTAAAGAAGGTGTATGAAAGGCTGAGTCTAATATTTAGCAAGTCTGTCCACTTTATAGTTACACACTGCCAATAGTAAAAGAAACAAACCCTAGCATATTATAATCAACTCACCATGTTTATTTTTGTTAGTAATAAAAGTCATACAATCTTGTGGCAATAATACCTTTTATTGGCTGAGCAGTAACTAATACAGTCTTCTTATCTCCCTGTAACTGTATGTTGACAGAGTTACACAGTTGCTCAGCATTCCCAAATGAAAACTGCTGCCAGCCAACAGCATGCGTCCAATCAGTGACTTAGTAATGTCCCTGAACAGTTTCCACTCTCATCTGAAGCTGCAGATTATTCACTTTTCTCAGTACTCTAATATTCCAAATCTCTTGCTCTTAACTTCAGAGGAATATCACGATCCCCCTACCACAGTCAAAGCTTGAGATTTGCCGATGGATCTGCTCTTTTGGGGTTTCAGTTTTGCAGATATCTTCTGTGGGTTGGGATGTCTCAGTAGCATTAAGACTGCAGTTTCATTCATTCAGCCTGGATGATTTTCGTTCAAAATGTCAAAAAAAAAAGACACTGTGTGAGTCAGTAGTAAAGCAGTGCACAGCACTGTGGGCAGTATGAAGTTTAATTGAGTCCTTCTCCATGAACTTTCTCACTCTGCTCCCCTCTCCCCTCCTTTCCTCTGCACACGATTTCAAGATGCCCTGTTTTGAGTGTCAAGCCTTGGCAGTGGTGCAAGTGTATTATCTATGTAAAATACAGTCTAGAGTGGGGGAGTACAACAAGTTTTATTGAAATGGTTCCCTCTGGTCAAAAAGCACAATTAATGTTATTATATTGAAGCATAAACTGCAAAGCGACACAGCAATGTAACCTGCTGGTAGTGCTTATTTTCAAAGCATATCCAATGCTAGTTAGGTGATTTAGGTTGTCTTTCATCAGAACATTGCAAGGCCTTGACTATTAAACTAAGGCATTTATAGTGAATGCTTAATAATGAAGGTTTTCAACCTTTTTTTAAAGTAAATTTTTTTCCCCAATCCCATTTGTTGTGCTGTGTTATGCTAATCATAAAATTCTTACTGCCAAAGATCCCTAAAGAAGTCTGTCCTCTTTGTGTCAGGTGACAGCATGTTAAAGACAAATAAAAATTTCTGATTTGGTAGATTTAGGAATATAAAGTCTTTATAAAATAAGGAAAAAGGAGGGGGAATATCTATGTAAACTAGATTAGAGTTTCTACTTCTATCTGGTGCATGCTTGTATTTTCCACAGTACAAGAGGCATTACAGCCTCTTTAAGTAGGACAGAAAAGCCTGCCTGCTATTTGGGCCAAGATTTTGGGTGTTTATTAAATATGCTTTAGCAGAAAACGTACTTAACCAGCACTGCATTTATCTAGATGTTGCGAGATACACTTGCAGAACTGGCAATAAAAACTGCACCTTGAAGGTCACAAACTGGTGATGAAACTCCCCACAGGGAGCAGAGGAGGGACTGTCTTTCTGCTGTAATCCTTCTCTGTCTGGGCACCAAGCAACTGAGGACCATCTCAGAGGCTGAATATGCTGCAGTTGCCCTTGGCAGAGAATGCAGCACCACAGAAACATGCAACCAAGCTGAGAAGTCCCAAGGAGAGTCTGGGATAACAGTGTTTCCAACACATAAATTGCCTCATCCCCACTTGGATATCACAGTGCAGTGCTCAGTTCTGCATACAAACTATTGCAAAATTATGCAGTTTCCTCTGAGGTTAGACCCGGCATACATTGCTTCAGCAGTTTAGAACAACCATCGCAAGGGGTCAGGCAGTGACAGCTCAGTGGGAACACATGTCAAGTATTTAATCTCTACATCATTGCTTCAGTGGGAGACTGAGAGCTATGGTTTTATTGGAGTTGGGGCTTTGGTTTTATTTAAATTGGGGAGAGGAGAGTAGAAGGCTTTGGTCTGTGCACAACTCTGGGAAACAGCGAGGAAAATGTGGGAAAGCAGATACTCTTGCACAGCAGGTCAGTTTTAACTCTACCAAGGACAGTAGTGACTTTATCCTTTCTTCTTTCTTGATACCACTGGGATTTTAAAAAATCAAACTAAGAGTTGATTCCCACATTAAAACATGAGAAAAGTTGTAGCTGTCCAGTGTTCACAGCTGGGAAGGCTACGCTCTTCACTTCCCTCTGCTTGTATCAAACATGCTCTGCCATAAGATCCCATCATGAGGAACTTCAAGGGGAAGAATAAATCAGTGTGGCTTTATCTTCAATTGCCTTCTCCCACTCATATGGTACATCTCTATTTACAGTGCTTTGTTCACAAGTGAAAAGGAAGTGTTATATCAATTAAAAAGGAATTCATACAGAACGACTCCCTTGGAAAACCATAATACTGGCAAATCTGATTTCAGGCCTAGTTTGGCAGAAAAATCTGCATGACATCTTCAGTTTTTCTATATCTGCCTGATATCCCCTGTTTTGTTTTTTAAAATGGGCCGTTTAGATGTACACTAAGCAAGAAAACTAGCATCTGTCGCACGAGGTGGTTGTCTTTTCCTATTGTTACTGGAGGGAAAAACTCTGTAGCAAATCCATATTAATCAAACACATGAAATTCTTACTTAGGTGTGTGCATACATTAGCAGAGGCAAAGCATACTAAAAAATAAAGGAAAAAACATGAAGTAAATTCTGCTTCAAAACAATTCTGAAGAAAGAATAAGACTCTAGCAGTTTCTTTTGCTGGTCAGTGAGAGGAGCCTGTGTATTACAGCTTGCTTGCTACAAGCAAGGAAGTAGCAGAACTGACTGTTACAGCCTCTGGGAGAAAGGGAGAGAACAAAATATGAACCAGCCAGAATGGACAGCAATGCAAACCCTCCTTTGATGTAATATTTAGTATCAGTCCTTTTGGTTTTACTTGCTTGGAGAGAATCAGCAGACACACCATTAAGACTCAATGACAAGAAAACTGCCTCTGCAATTAAAAAAAAAAAAAAAGAAAAGAAAAAGAAATACATAGATTAAAATTGTTTATGTAAGCTGTGGTAAAGTTGAGAGAAATAATAGGTATCACTTTTGTATTATATTTTTAGGTGCACAAATTGAAATTAGCCATTTTAGCCTCTCTCCTTATTTAGTACAGCCTTTTTAATCTACATATTTTCTGAGGTTTTAAACTAAAAATGCTCTATTTTTTGCACAGAATTAAAGTTATAATTCTAAGCAGATTTAAAGACATTTCCTTCATAGATTAAGGAAAATCAATGTTGGTAGTTCTTTTAAAATAAAAATGCTTATTCAGTTTTTATAATCTTCTCAGAGTTTTGTTGTCTATTTGGATATTTGAGCAAGTAGATTACAAAATATACAGAAGTAACTAAGAATGATTAGGAAATGTTGCCTCTAGCAACTCATACAATATCTGTTAAGAGAGATTTATATTCTGAAAGTCATGGGTGTTTAAAATGACTTTCCAGTCTCCATGGAAACTACTGAGTTAGTTACTGCAGTCACAGCTTAGATATATAAACAAAAGCAAGGGTATAATGGCTAGAGGGAAAGTCTGCCTTTATCTGAAATTGTTAAAGGGCTTTTCATAATGTTTACCATAGCAAACCAGTCTTCCAATCCAGTGGGCTATTACAAATCCCAAAACTAATATTTTTCTCATATTTAAGTTAAGGTTTTAAACTTCAAATAGTTAATTAGGTGTCTTCAATTTTGCTTTCCCTAAAAAGAGAACTCTCAGGACTTATATTTTCAAGAATTTTGGGATATGTTACAAGCTGTTTTATGAGACTATCTAAACTGCAAGCTTTGAGCTAAAGCTGAATTTGTTTCAATTCTGGTTCTATTCTCTCTTTCCTAGTAAAGTCATACAAACAAAAATCTATTCAGAGTTTACAAGAGCTGTCCTGTCAGCTTTATTTGAAGTATCCCAGGAGGAAGAAGGGCATTATACAAGAGAGTGGCAAAACTGTGGTTCTCTTTAAGATTCCAAAAAGTGATGCTGATCTACTCAGCAAAGAGGGAGTGTGGACAAAGAACGTGAATAGTCTGAGGCCCTGTCCCCTTTTTGGAGAAGATGGCAAAATCTCAAATGAACAGAAGGAAATATTTTAAAGAAGGCATCTGAAAAAAGAAATAGGTCCTCCAAGTTAGCTGAGGAGAAGCAAAGATGTTTGCCCAGAGTGGTAGTTATGTTGAAGAGTAGATATATTTTTTTGTATAGAAGAACTGGAATGCAGTCAGACATCCTTCAGATCTTTCCTCAAGCCAGCTTCTGCAGTGGGTAAAGGGCAGAATCTTGCTGAGGGCCACAGTACTTGCAGTGGAGAGGGATCACAGATCTGTGGGAGGTATTATAGGGACCTGTGGGAAGCAGAAAATACCATTAATGAGAGGGAGATGTGGAATGAGAGTGAGAGCTGTGGAATGAGGCAGTTTGAGCACCCACTATGGCTGGGATGAAGCAGGAGGGCTCACGCACTAAAATCACTGGGGAATGGTTGCTTATCTTTGTTTGGTATTTCTGTTGTTGACCTTTATTTAATTCATACATCCCCTCTTGCTGATTTTCCTTCTTAGTCTCTACTGCATCACTTTCAAAAGAATTTTTCACTGTTTTCTGGCTATCTTGCATATCCTCTGTTTTAGTTGGTGTTAGTTTTTCTTCTGAGTTCAGAACACCAACATCTTCTTGAGAAGAATCTTCCAATAATGAGCTTTAGCTCCTCTTCACTTAAGTGTTGAAAGACTTTGTGGGAAGCTGCAAAGGAGGAAGGGAAAAGGCTTTTGCTAGGAAGAAGAATGCTGAAGACTGAGAACATTTCATAAAGTAGAAGTAGATTTGTAAAATATATTTAAACAAGTCTTGAAATTGTTCTGTTTACACTTAGAGTCTGCCAGAGCCCACTCGTGAACACATATATTGCTGGAAAGATATTTTGCATTTCAGTCTGATATTTTTATAATAAATTGCTGAAAATTACTTTTCTGAATGTAAAGGTTATCTTGAAAACAATGCAATAAAAGACCAAGCTAGAGTATTTCAATGTTGATCTGTTATATTCATACCATAAGGCAGAAAGTGATAATGACAGTCCTTTCTCCACAAAATCATTTCCTGAGCACTGACACCTGGTAGGCACTTTCAAAGCACACTCAGCTCCAAACAACAGAGAACTGTGTTATCCCAGAAGTTCAGGGATGGCTTGGAAAAGCTCAGCTATCCCCACTTGTATGGGCAGCTCCCTGCTGTAAGAACAATGTCAGCCCTTCTCCCTGGGCAATAATAACTCACATTGCTCTGAAGGACCACTTTCAAGTACTAATGTTCATCCCATGAGTTACTGAAAGATGATGAACAGAAAGGCTTGTGCTAAATGGTGTGCGGTTTAGTGCAGTTTATTTTCCCATGAGGTGTGCAAAGTGAGTGCAGCTGGACACTGTCTTCTCTAGCCCATTGTCCTATACAGAGGAAATGTTTAGGTTTGCTGTTATGGCCTCCAGACTAGAGCTTCCTCATCTGGAGCTACCTTATTCCCCAGGCACAGACTGGCTAGCTTCTGTTGCAGCCCAGCCAGGCAGGAAGAACTGAGGCAGTGTAAGGTTGCACTGTATGCACATGTTGGATTAAGATGCTATTGCAGCATCCCACAGATTGCACAGAGCCCTGTCACAGCTTAATTTTCTGCAGGTGAATTTTGCCTTTGTAAAGGTAAAAGTCTTCTTGTGTGCAGCATTCATACCAATATACAGTATATATTGAAACCAGTTTATGGATTTCTTTAATAAAGAAGTTGGAGAAAATGAATAAACATTAAGCTTTACAAGCTGCAAGACCTGTCAAGACAAGTGAAAATGTAGACTCATTCTTGTTTAGTAGAATACTTAAATGATTACTTTAATCCATTATGTATATATATGTATAGTATGTTTCCATATTTCCTATGCTTATTCAACTTTTCAATAGTCCAGCAGAGTCAACACTGATCTCTTCTAGACTTGGACTGATTTGGACTAAAATCGTGATTTCAATTTTGCAAAAAAAGATTAATTTTCTAGCAGTAAAATCCATAAGGAAGTGAATGGCATGGTGAAGTAACTGTTTTGATATTTGAGTATATCTAAGGGTTTTTTTATTAGGGATTACTCATATTACTGTTACCTAAAAACTCCCAGAAAAGTGGCACTGCTTTCTTATGTGATATTTCAACAGAAGAACAAACTCGGTACATTCTGCATGAGAATCCTGGGAAGGGAAGTACTTAATAACAAAAATGTTTGGATTCATTTTTCAGCATTATTAAGTCAATCATTCAATACAGATTTCATAACTTTCATTTTTTATTGTTTTTGGTTTTGTTGTTTTTTGTTTTTTTTTTTTTTTTGAGTTTTTTGTTTATGCTGAAGGCATTGTTGCACTTTCCTAGGTTGACTTAATTGAAAACTATTGATTCATTACATTGGTTGCTCTCTTTTTCTATTTTTTCTTTTTCACAGTCATGGCCAGTTCCATACACATAAAAACTTGGTGTAGGGAGAGCTGAAGTCCTCCACACTGTTAAAAATCAGGTTTTAAATATATTTTGCTTTGACTTTTCAGGTATAAGTAAGGTCTTTAAGGGTGGAATCACCCAATCATTCTTAACTGAATGCCTGAAAAATATGAATACTTGGAGTATTATTTATTTTATAATTAGCATTTAATCAGCATTTTTATCTTTTCCTTTGATTCCCATTTTATGATTTAGTATTTTTAATTGAATTCTGAATTCATAAGAAAACTGCAGGAAACTAAGGAAATGAAAGAAGATAATTTCTGTAAAGACTGTGTACATACCTTTCCATGAAGTCATTTGCTTTTGAGCCTCAGCAATAAAGTCTGCTAGGAATGTCCTCTGGTTTTGCTTAGCATCTAAAGCAGGGGGGAAATGGGATGGGGTGAAGGGAAGCAAAAGTCATGAAAAAATTGCGATGGAATATCAGGTGGCTATTTTGTTGTGGTCTTTTTCTGATTAATTTCTGTTTGCATAAAGGTGTAAATCAGGATATATTGTCAATGCAGATTGTTTGGCTGGGCTCTGGCTTTTGGGAACATGACTACATAACAAAGAAGAAAAAAGCCTGACTGCAAAATAAGAGGCCCAAATGTCTAAAGAATGAGGGTGAGGCATGGCATGTGTGTTAGGAGTGTGAATAGTGAGAACTCCACTTAAGAAGAATAGGAAAAACATAGTAAGAATCACTCTTCTGAAGAAAGAGAATTAAGAAATAAAGTTGTTCTGGTCAGGGCAGTGCTGCCTGTTCTCATTCCAAACACTCCCCATTTTGTGAAACTCCCGTGTCCCCACGGGTGGTTGACAAGTGGTGCACATTTTGAGCTTTTGTGCACAAAAGTGCTGCTCACTCTGCAGCCAGGGGCAATTTAAAACCAGAGCAAGGTCTCATATGTAGAAGCCACAAGAGTTTTTCTGCTCAGCCAGGGCAATGCCAGGACTGGCCAAGCTTCCTGGAGTGGCAGCATCCTTGATGGCACCACCAGAACTTTAGACTTCCATGGAATGAGTTTTAAGAATAAATCAAGATGCAGACAAATTCCAGAAAAATTATGAAGGAAAAATGTAATGCTCAGGAAAAAAAAGTTAAAATATATACTTCCCAACATACAAAACAGTGGAGATGAAAAAGAAAAATAAAATACAGTGAAGGTGAGCCTGTTTCTTTCTCCAGACATTTATTCCTTTGCTCCATGTATTAATTCATTGCAGCAGCAGTGAATATCCAGTTTAGTTAACCACAATATGTAATCATGTGTCTGTAACTTAGTGAACAGCTAGCAAATGTATTATAAGGCAGTAACACAGCAAACATTGGAGAGTGTGTTGAGCAAAGCACATCCCAGCATTTGGTGTCTTACACACATTAAAGAGTGGGACACTGAGTTTTAAAACATCTAGAAAAACTACAACCAGCATGTTCCTTTTCACAGTGACCATTCATTCCACAAGCTTAAGACTTAGGTCATTTATAGATCAGTATTAATACTGTTCAATTTTTTTGGCTATACCTCACTGCTGTGAATGAGTGGGATATCAGTGATGCAAGGAATGCATCCAGAGTGCTTTATTGATATTTTGAAATATTTATGACTGTTAAAGGAGTACTTGGAAAATTAGCAGTGGAACACTATTCTCTTCAGCATAAGGAACTCTGCCTTTGATGTGCAACCTGTGCAGTATCACTTTTGCCTGATACATTTCAACATGATTTTTGATGTTGCTGAAGTGTAGTGAGTTATCAGCCGAAAAAAAAAAAAGGGAAAAAAATTTAAAAAAGAAAAGGAAAAAAGAATAGCCTAGACAAGAATGGTTTCAGAAGCATGAAAAAAATGTTTTACATAAGATGCATACACCATTGACAGATGTCCTAGGAAGGAAAGTGTTAACCTTCAGTGAGACAGATTTAATTAGAGTAATAGAAGCATATGAGAGTGAGGGCTCTAAAACATAGTACTTATGCTTATATGTCAATATATAACAGGAAGAGCAGACAATTGAACTTTGGGACATTATGAACTGCAAAGAGACTATAGCCTAGTTGTTGACACTTTATCCATATGAATGATTTTTATGATGGATTTTCAAACCCTTTCATAAGAGTGTCAATAATTATCTGGTCTGAACCCAGTACACACTGAAGAAGGACAAAGAAATAAATGCTCTGATAATAACTTTAGGCTGTATTCTGCCAGATGTGTGCCCAGTGTTTTAAAGACAGCCAGATCCCTGTACACAGATAGGGAGCACATCCTGTTAGACCAGCAGCTGGATACATCACTGGGCTGGGAAAGTTCAGATTCTGTGGCCAAACTGAAAAAAAAAAATTTAGTCTGCCTGAGAATCTTTAAATCTCCAAAAGAGTATTGCTACCCAAGTATGAAGGGTGGTTGGTGTGAAATATCAGAGTGAAATAAATATTTTGTTCTCTCTTAAAACTGGAAACACTTCTTGGTGAAAGGGATTGTTTGGCTTGCAAAGGATTCCATTTTGGTTTGTTTCTATAGGCTGAGGTTCAGATATACCTTTTTTTTGCATTTTAAATGTTTTCAGACCTTTACCTTGACAGCCAAAAATATCCCCTTTTTTAAAAAAATGCATGTAATATCACAATCTCAAGTGCAAGTATTTAGCAGGAAATGATGATGTTTATGATATTTTTAAGAGAATGTGCAGAAATATAACTTTTAATATATTTCCTAGCGAGAAACATACCCTACCACAAACAAATCCATCTGTTCTCCCTGAAAATTACTAAAAAATGCATGGCTTCAGAAAATATGATATATACAGTGACCTTAACAATGGCTCTTAAGATTAGGTTATCATTAGATGTGATGATATGAAATAACTTCATGCAGTTTGCAATTATTTCCTTCACTCAACAGGTCCAGTTGAATTTAATTTGGTGAGTTCTTTTGCTTTGCTTTCCTTCTGCTCCTTGCCTTGCTTGGAAAGCTTGGGCTTTTCTTGATGCCTTGATGCCCAATATAGAATAAATACATCCAAAACAGTTTGGACCAGATAATTGGTATACACACCAGACAGGCAATCTGACTGCTTCTGGGATTCAGTGTCATGTCCCTGTGTGATGCTGCATTGCAATGTATTATTTAGACATTCAGGCTATCTAGGAGGTTCCCTAATTTAGTAGAACATGATGCTGTACACATCCTCTCCATCTGTATTTATGTGTTTATCAACCCTACATTAATGATCCTTTCTTTTTTCACTTTCCTATATCCTGAAGTTTAATAGAATATTATGAGAAAGGCAGATTGATTTAGTTACAGGTACCCTTCTGCTGTTAATGCACTGCATTCAAGGTCTTCACTGATCTGACTGCCAGTTGTATTAGGCTTAATGAAAAAAATGCCATGTAAAATGTCAGTTCTCACAAAAATAAAACAAACCTTTGGAGTTGAGATGGTGGAAGACAAAATAAAGCTAAATGCCTGCACTTATCTCAGGAACTCTATCTGCATTTTAAAGTTTTGTAATGGGATGGAGAGTGGCTGTTTCCATAAAATTTTGATTACCGGTATTAATTAATTACTTTATAGAAGATGATATATTGACCAAAATGTTTTTAAGTGTTCACAAGTACTTTGTATACATTGGAAACAAATTCTTGTTGAGGAGAGGTTGACATCCTTCTTCACTTTTACTTTTCTGTTCTCAACTATTTTTCTCACTTCAAAGGCTTAGAAGTATAGAGGGAACAAAGTAATGCATTTAATCAGTAAATAAAGATTCAGTGCTGATAGGAAGACCTTTTCCTATAAACTTTGCATATATAGTTCCACCTTAAATCCATACAGCAGTTGGAAATAGGTCAACACTGAGCATCTTGTTGTTTGATGAAAGAATTCAAACCTGTTTCCAAGGTAACCAATCCCATCCTCTATAAATCTCTGCCGTGCTTCTACCTGTTTTGTGAAGCTGAATGCTTTTTTCATTTCCTGAGGTATAGCTTGAACTTTAACACACACATGTACGCACAAACCACATGCTGCTTTGTTTCCACTGTGATGAAGGATACAACAAAAGCAAATAGGAGTTGGTTAATATTTAAACTGTTAATGCAGGTGTCTCAGTAGCACATTCGTAGAGCTTTTGTAAATGGTGCCAAGCAGCCCTTGAACAAACAGCTTTTACAGGAATGGCAAATGAATTTTGGATGAATTTCTGAGTACATGGGTGTCAGGTCATTATGGTCTCCTTTGTTCTCTGCTCACTACACAGACTAGGAAGGATACTCTGTTCTGTGAGGAGCAGTGAGGATGTGTCAATAGAGGCAAATGATATTCAGTAAGGCCATTTAATGCATAAACAGCCATGTCTCTATTGCGTTAAGTAGTTGCTCCAAACATCTGCATGTAAAGACAGAACACTTATTTTAGCAAGTTTTCTTTGCACATTCCAAGTGCATCTACACACATTAAAGTATTTTCTGCAAAAGTTCAGAAAAATCCTTTTTTTGGTCTTAAAGTCATGTTTTCTTTTGAGACAGTAAGTCTTTGAGAGGTTTGGAACACAAAATTCGTTGGAGTAGAACATAGAAGAGTACAGAGTAAAGGAGATGTGGCAGGCACTAAAAAACTTCTTGCAAAAATATCTTCTTTTATCTGGAGAAAACTGTGAACATGATACCTGATTGAGGACATTCTGAATATCCCCACCATTTTATAGAAGGCATATTCAACTTTATTTTTCTTTTGCCTTATTTATTTACATATTGACCACACAGGCAATTTAGGGTTTCCTAAACGGATGACAGAGTAAAGTAAAACAAAGTAATTGCTGCAAGATGAAAACTTCTGCTTTGATCAACAAGAGATATATCAACTCTACAACTGATTCTTAATGTAGGACTTAATAAGGATACAGAACATTGCTGGTCTACTAATCTATTAATCATATCATATCATATACTAGTATTAATCAAAGAATGTCTATCTGTCTTCAATCATTGCTAATACACTTCCCTGAAGCATGATACACACTTTTGGCATAACTTTTAGAAATCTAATTTGTTTCCTGAAACGTGACCAATCGTATCACCTTGATAAATAAGCTTAGACTCCCTGTGACAGAGAGTGTCTCATATGAAGGAAACAGGCAATTCACTAAATTCAATTCTACAGCTACATGAGTGAATACCCTGTTCTTCCATGCCTTGCATTTAATTTGTAACACCAAAGAGGATCTTAAGCTTCAGTTTGAGAGTATCCTCATTTCAGACAGGACAAGGGTAATTTTTTTGCAGTAGCCCGGAGGGGTATAGCTGAGACACGGAGTTTCTTCTGTATAAGCTCAGATCATTGCTGGGGGAGTGTCTTCTGGGGAGAAGAGGTTCCCTCTGGTGAGGAAGACATGGTGGAGGTAGCAGACCACTACTATTTATTATTGGTTGGATTTTTTCCCATGGGATTTGTTTCTTTTCTTATACCCTCTGTCATTACTATTGTTGTTCCTGTTCATTTTCTCATCTCATTTCTGTTTCCAGTAAATTGCTCTTATCTCACCCCATAACCTTTGTCTTTTTGTCTCCAGTTCCCACCTCCATCCCATTGCAGCAGGAAGCAGGAGGTAAAGAGGAAGCAAGAGACAATGGTGTGTGGTTTTGGAGAGTCTCATTGAGGGCACCAAACCTAAACCACAGCAGGGAGGAAGTTATGATTAGTTTTCTCTTGACAGAATTAAGAGCAGAAAGCCACTGCCATAAGTAAACATCAAGGCCTAATATTGCTCTGGATAACTCTAATGAAGGTGACCTTCAGAAGCATTTACTTCTGCAGTGGAAGTTTTGCAGAGTTTCAGTGTAAAGTGGACAGTTCAAGGAGAAACAGTGAAATGAATTCACTTTCCTTTTACAAAAATTGCATTTCTCTGCCTCTGCTGTAAAATGTATTTTACCAATCAGCATGAAACATATCTGCCTATATCATTGGGAATGCAAAATCCAACATTTTATATAGGCATGTTTATTTTAAAATTATTTATTTTGCAATTTTATTTAATTAAAGCTGTTCATATAGCCATAGCTTCTTTAGGTTTTGTATAATAGGCTTACACATCTTGGCTACAGGACACATTAATTGTGTTATTTTAAAAACTGTTTATTATCTTGGTCATACAGAAAAATGCCCTTTATGTTCAGTAAATTCCTTCTTTAGAGAAGTTTTGCTGTTTACCAGTAAACGTTTCTATTGGTAAGTACTCAGGTCACTACCTGATGGGGTTTTTTTTCACTTTTTGTCTCTATTTATATTTCTAGCCCAAAGTTAATTTTTTTTCTCTGCTCATATCTAGCATCTTCAAACTCTTAAAAGTCTATTTACTTTCTGTAGTTGTTGCATATTAATCAACATTCACTTGTCTTTGACCCTTCATATCTGTGGAAATTTAGATAATTAAGCAATATAATATGCTGGGGTTTTTTACTAATATAATCAATCTCTCTTAACTTTGAATCTCTCTTAATTTATGTTTTAGTCCAAGCCTGCCACCAAGTTTCTGTGATAATTAAATAAGAGAAATAAGAAATGCCCCTGGGAGAGTATATAGCGATTATACAATAGATTGAACTGCTGTCTTTGCTTTGACTGAAGAAATACTCAAAACACTTGGATTAAAATGCATGCTTAGGCTTTCAGATTCTGAAGTTAAAGGTGTTGAATTCTAGCCTTGCTATATTTTGTTTTGAATTTAGGACTGATCACACCTCTATGTAAAAAAAAAATTATGTAAACATTCGGGATAAAAATATTCGTGTGAAGCTACTTTTTTTTTTTTTTTACTGGAGTTTTTTTAAATGTCTTTTAAACTGTTGATTTGTCTAGCATAATTTCTAAATTCAGATTATAATCTAAAATTATAATCATTTATTATTTTCTCCCAAGATTCTAATCCTTTGTTCTGTCTTGTTTCTGTCCTCTATAATCTCCTAATTCGGCTCAAAACTGTGACATGAAAATGTAGCAAAAGTCCAGAAAATGCTGAGTAGAATCAATAATCCTTGTTCTTCATAATACCTCTCAATTCTGTCAGGCATCAGATTTGTTTTGTTACTTTGTAACCCACACTCAGTTTTTGGTCACTGCAGCCCCGGTCTCCTTTTCTTTAGAGACACCATCTACTCAGTCATCTTAAAGCTCGTATTTAT